>VMKM01001372.1:0-42500 GCA_008360985.2 Macquaria ambigua
TGTGTGTGTGTGTGTGTGTGTGTGTGTGTGTGTGTGTGTGGTGGTGTGAAGAGAAACTCTACTCCAGCCAAACCTCCACCGGGAATGTCTGAGAGCTGGGGAGAGTCCACCACCTGTCCCCACACACACACACACATATATAAATGTATATCAGGGTTCTCTCTGCTTTACAGAAATACTTTGAGTTATATTTGTTTTTCTTGCCCAAATACTGTTAAATGTTAAAACACCAGCTTTGTGTGTGTGTGTGTGTGTGTGTGTGAAAACTCAGCTATTACAAAACTACGATGTAAACAATCTGGAAATGCTGTGTGGACGGCGTTAGTGTAGCTGTAGGCTCGTCTCATTTAACAGATTCACCTCAAACTCACTTTACTCCTCCTCTTCCTCCTCCTCCTCCTCCTCCTCCTTCTCCTCTTCTTCCTCCTCCTCCTCTTCCTCCTCCTCTTCTTCTTCCTCCCCCTCTTCTTCCTCCTCCTCCTCCTCCCCCTCTTCTTCTTCTTCCCCCTCTTCCTCCCCCTCCTCTTCTTCCTCCCCCTCTTCTTCTTCTTCCCCCTCTTCCTCCTCCTCCCCCTCTTCTTCCTCTTCCTCCCCCTCTTCCTCCCCCTCCTCTTCTTCCTCCCCCTCTTCTTCTTCTTCCTCCTCCTCCTCCTCCTCCTCCTGATGACAAGCTGGTGCTTGCTTTGTATTTCCATCACAGTCGGATGTGTCTCAGCACTGTTGCTGTACAGGTGTACTCCGGTTCAGTGTGACCCAGCATGAACCTGCAGGTGTGTAGCTGCTAAATGCTCCACTGTTCCCCAGCTAGTCTCTAACTGTCTGTCTGCTGTTTGGCAGGTAGGGAACAGTGATGGAAGCAGCTGCTGCTGCTGGAATGAAGCTGATCTTCTAATCTGCAACTGTTTTGATAATCAATTAATCATTTAATTACTTTTTTACTACTGAATGGTCCCAGCTTCTCAGATGTGACAGCGTCTTGGTCTTACGTCATAGTAAATTGAATATTTTGGGGTTTTGGTCGGACAAAACAAGACATTAGATGACGTCACCTTGTGTTGCAGGATGTTGTGATGGGCACTTTTCACTGTGCCAAACAATCAATAGATGAATCAAGAAAATAATGGCAGCCGTAGATGAGAGCGCTGATGCTGAACCAGACAGAAAATAATAATAAAAATAATAAACCAAAACTAGGAGCTAAAAGAGGCTAAAAAGCTCCACAGAGCTCCATCACGTCCAGACACGTGACCATTACACATCTCTTACACACAGTCATGTTATTTAATTCAATTTAAAAACATGAACTAATGCAGGTTTAAAAGGGATGAAACTGGATCTGAGGAGAAATAATTTGTTGAGAGGAAAACTAAACTAAACTTGACTTGTTGCTCGAACTTTAAAGTGAGTCTGTGTGACCTTGAAAAGATGACACTTTGTTTTCTCTTTAAAATGAAGAGTGAATTCATGAGCAGTAAAACACACTCTTGTTCAGCTCAGTACACTCTACAGCTGAACTAATGTTAGCTGGCTGTAGTTAGCCAACTTTAGCTGGACTTTAACTGTCCTAAAGTAAAACAGGAAGTGAACACGTCGTACCTCACCAGCAGACATATTGTTTCCTGCTTGTGGTCCTATTCGCTCTCCGTCAGGTGATGAAGATGATGAAGATAACTTTAAAGCAACTGACTGAAGAGAATCTGGGAAAATGAAGGAAACTCGGTGTGCCGTTAGACTGTTAGCACTGTGGTTTTACTATTTGAATATTATAATTGATGCAGCAGCATTTTATGTTGTAGGCGACTGAGCTAATTTAACTCATTTAATACACAGTAGGTAGGTTACATTTACTGTGTTACAATACATTGTGTTTAATATGCTCCAAAGTCAAAATATAAATTAGCATAAAATGAAAATGTTTAAGTAGAAGTACCTGAGTGCAGTATTTGAGTAAATGTTGGTTACTTTCCACCACTGCCAAAGTGTGTTACTTTAAGTGATTTATTAGAAGCATGCAACAGTCATTTCTGTGGTAGAAGCTTAATCCATCCGTCTGTGCAGGCAGGGAGGCAGCGGAGAGGACTTCCTGTGGACCGCCATCTCCCTTTGATTCATCTCGCACAATAAAACTGCGGCAGTTTATTCTACAGCCACGCATGAAACTCTGAGATGCTCACTGAGAAGTAAATGTGAACATGGATAAAAGCTGGTTGGTTTTGATAATGACCGTGTATGTTGTGTTCAGGGATGTGGGGCAGTGTTACGTGTTTTTTGTGTCAGGATGGTGTAAGCAGAAAGGTCAACGTGCAGCAGAGAGACTGTAAAATGTAAAAATACACCAGTTTTTCTATAGAAGTTTGGTGGGTAAATATCGTACATAGTTCAAACCTTGTTTACTTTCCTGGTTGTTTTACCCTTTTCAAATACATGTTACATGTTATATGTCACACTTGCAATATACCACGACTGCAAAATTGACACTTTTTTCCATAGAAGTTTGGTGGCCCTAATATGTTCAGCTTGAGCTCAAACCTCCATTCTTGAGTTTGACCACTTATCGCCACTCATGACTGAGTTACCTCTGACAACTGAGTAAACTACATTTGCTGATGAAGACAGTGAGATGTGGTTGAAAGCTCTGGAATAGTTAGGAAGGACCATTTAGGATTATTTTCTTATTTCCAATTGAGGCTGAAGGTTAATTTTTGACCTCAGAAATAGTAGCTGGACAAAACATTCTTAACTCAAGGTCCACCTTTTACACATCTTGTGGTCTTCATCAGCGGATGGAGTTTGCTCTGTTGTCATGGAGATAGCTCAGTTATACTATATGATCAAGGTCAAGAAACGATGGAAGAACGTAAGAAATTGAGTATTTATTGAGTCTGAACATTTCAGGGCCACCAGACTCCTTTGGAAAATGTGGCATCTTTTTAAACATTTTACAGGTTTGATATATTTATGTTTGAATCTGATAAAGCAACCAAAAAAGTAAATAATGAATTTTAGGCATCAGTGATGTACAATACTTGCATACATTTCTGTACAATTTAAACATTGTCAGTGTCTTTGTTCTGTTTGATCATGTTTGAGTTATATTGTCAGCTCGTCGAGACATTTTACCACAGATGTCAATCTGATGATGGCACTAGATGAAAAGGTGAAGGGTCATCAAAGTCAGTAGGATTCATCGTCTGGGAACCATGAATGTACAAACTTTCCTGACCATCCAGCCAATGGTTTGCTCCGAGTGTGCCTAAAAAGAGCGTTTCCCTCCAGGAAACACAAACAGCAGTGTGTCAGGAAGTCTCTGTTGTCTGACGGGATCAACTCTTTGAAGTTATTTCAGTGACTTTCTATTTAATAAACTAGTGAAACTGGAAACCTGGAAGTCAGTGCCGCTTCTCAGAGTTTAAATGGCTGATTTCCAAAGGAAGTTCTGCATTGGATTGTTGCTTTATGGATTTGTGTGCACAAGTAATGAATTGATTTTGACTCATGTTCTTGTCTTCAGACCGGTGTTTGTCACGTCCTCTCAGGCTGCAGACCCAGTCAGTCATGTTGAGTGTGTATTCGTCAGCAGCTAAAGTCCTCTTAGCTCCGTGCTGAGCTCTGTGGAGGTTTGCGTGACGTTGGACTGAAGCAGGACTCTGGTTCAGGCAGGTACGAGGTGTTATGTAAGACCAGCAGCCGGCGGCCTGCCTCTCCTGTCTGATCTGGGAGCAGCCTGCCGGCCCATCCCTGCTTCCCGTCTTTGTTCAGCTCAGCTCATCCGTCGGCTCGGAGGCGTCCACATGTCTCGTCAGCGGCAGCAGACCTCGGATCTGCTGTTTACTCCAGCTCGAGTCTCTCTGCGCCGCTTGGAGACGGAACAGAAAAAACGGCCAATTAGTCGTCTTTTCGTCCTCTTTGGCCGCTGCTCTTTCACTCAGCAGCTCTGAGTGGTAGCAGGTGTGACTCCCTTCAGATCTCTCAGGGGTTTCTGGGCCCGAGCTTTGACGTGTGATGATTTAGTATGCAGCCAGAAATAGGCTGCTGAAAACGTAGCTGCTCAGCTGCTTTCTGCACAAACACTGGGCCCTCCTTCAGCTCTGCTCCACTTGCTTCATGTGGCTATAATTCATCAACAAGCCTGCACATTATTCTTGAAGCGACTGTGGACGAGCCAGACTCCAGTGTCTGTATAGGTCTGAAAAGGAAGGTGGTGTAGCCCTAACCTGGAGCTTCCCAGAACCCAGCAGTTCATTGTTATTTTGGCTTTAGCCACGTGTACTTGTGACTTCATATCAGCTTAACTGTTTTCAGCTTAACTGTATTTTACAAACCAACGCTTCAACACAATCAGCAAGTCACTTTAGTTTCCTCAGAGTGGTTGAGAGTCTCAGCTGACAGTGTTTCAGCGTCGTTGGTGCAGATTTCTTTATTTAGTTCTCGCTGTGATGTGATTTAGTTTCAGGAACAACAGGTTGAAATGTGGAAGTTATTACAGCAGTTTGAAGCTTCCCTGTTCTCTGCAACTTTGATTTGAAGCTCAAAGGGAACAAACACAACGGGACAAACAAGTTCCTGTATGAAGAGTTACATGAAGTTGTAATTATTTGTATTTGTAGTATTTGTCTTTTTCACTCAGGGCTCAAACAGCAGACTTCCAATGGAGGTTCTGCATTGGGACACAACAGTGTTCATAGCTGAGATGTTAACAGATTGTAGAACAAAATGTGACATATTATATTAGTTTTTGCATTAATTTTAAAGCTGTTCAGGTATAAAGTTTTGTAAATCTGGTGATGACTCAAAACAAGGTTTTAAAACAAACTGTGACTGTGTACACCAGAGTGGAGAGGAAGATCTGACCGTTACTGGATCTGCTGACCACCTCATCAATAAAACTGGAGCCTCTGGCCCCGCCCTCTATCGAATCAGATCACAGATCCATTAGTGGTGTAAATAATATCAGAGGATCTGTAATCATGTAAATAATCACGTCCACGACTGACTGCTTCCTGTTTTGGCGTCCTCCTGGCAGACGAGACAAACTGCAGCAAACGCTGGAATTTACTTTGCAATCAAGTGTCCATCATAATCAAGTGGAGTCATTGTCACTGTGTGTGTGTGTGTGTGTGTGTGTGTGTGTGTGTGTGTGTGTGTGTGTGTGTGTGTGTGTTTACCCAGCCAGACAAACGCTGAATGATCCCGGCACAGTGAAAGCACCATCTGTTTACTCGTCCCAGCCGACGAGAGGCCGCGCAAACAGACGAAGCTTTTGTTTAACACTGATTTACTGACACACACACACACACACACACAGAGCTGGTCACAGTCTGAAAAAGTCTTCAATCATCAAAGTTGATCACCTTTAAAGGTTCCTGTGTTGGTCGGTCGGTTCGTCCAGAGTAAGACGAGTCACCTGAGACCTGCTGCTGCTGTCACTTCCTGTCTAACACACAGTCACATGACCTCTGACCTCTGCTGAGTCTGCTCTGCTGTCAGCTGAGATCAGACGGCTCCGCTGATTCCTGCAGACATCACTTTACTTTTTAATCCTCCTCCTCTTCTCTCTTCCTGCCCCTTCTCCTCCTGCTTCCTCTCCTCTCCTGTCTCCTCTCCTCCTCCTCCTCCTCCTCCTCCTCTCCTCTCCTCTCCTCCTGCTTCCTCTCCTCTCCTCTCCTGTCTCCTCCTGCCTCCTCCTCCTCCTGCTTCCTCTCCTCTCCTGTCTCCTCTCCTCCTCCTCCTCCTCTCCTCTCCTCTCCTCTCCTCTCCTCCTGCCTCCTCCTCCTCTCCTCCTCCTCCTGCCTCCTCCTGCCGCCTCCTCCTCCTGCTTCCTCTCCTCTTCTCCTCCTCCTCCTCCCCTCCTCTCCTCCTCTGCCTCCTCCTGCTCTCCTGTCTCCTCCTCTCCTCTCCTCCTGCCTCCTCCTCCTCCTCCTGCTTCCTCTCCTCTCCTCTCCTGTCTCCTCTCCTCCTCTTCCTCCTCTCCTCTCCTCCTGCCTCCTCCTCCTGCTTCCTCTCCTCTCCTGTCTCCTCTCCTCCTCCTGCCTCCTCCTCCTGCTTCCTCTCCTCTCCTGTCTCCTCTCCTCCTGCCGCCTCCTCCTCCTGCTTCCTCTCCTCTTCTCCTCCTCCTCCTCCCCTCCTCTCCTCCTCTGCCTCTTCCTGCTCTCCTGTCTCCTCCTCTTTCTCCTCCTCCTTGGTGGAGTGATGATCAGTAGGTAACCAGATGTGACCAGGTGGAGGTTTAGAGCCACAGCGCCCTCTGCAGGTTCAGCTCAGTCTTCTTCATGTGATTCCTCCCTCTGTGCCGCCTCAGACTCGGACTCAGAAGGAGTCGTGGTTAAGATGGAGCTGAAAACCAGGTGAACCCATCTGAACCTGATTAGTTTTGTTTGTGGACCCTTTCAGACCCCAGATCCTCCTGCTGTCTCATCCAGGGTCCAGTGACAGAGCACACAGTGGAACACACAGTACAGTAGAGACCAGCTACAACTAGAAGGAAGGTCTTAAAACTAGATTTTGGACCGTCTGCAAGACCAGGACCATAGGTTAAGTAAAAACTCAGGGCCCACCTCAAATTCCTGAGGGTTTTGAGGCCCCTGGGGGTCCAGGAGCCCCGGGGCAGTGTTTAACCTCAGTTCACTTCAGATATTAAACATTTAAATGTTCTGAATTATCGACAGGATGTTGGTGTTTAAACCTGCTCCTCTTCTTTTAATGAACGCAGCTTTAATTGGTTCAAAACTTTAAAAAAACAACAAAACAAAAAAACAATAAGACCCAGGAGGAACAGAGCTGACAAACTGCAGTGATAAAGCTCCGCCCCTCACCTGACTCACCTGAGATGAACCAGGAAACAGGTTGTTATTCTGCCTCACTGAGACCACACACACACACACACACACACACACACACACACACACACACACACACACACACACACACACACACACTGAGAGACGGATGGTAAGATTCACCTTCAGAACAAAACCACCACCTCCACTGAGAGAGGACAGCTACAGGAGGAGGAAGATCTCTGCTGTCCGGTCTGTCATGAGGTCTTTAAAGATCCTGTTGTTCTGTCATGTAGCCACAGCTTCTGTAAAGACTGTCTGCAGAGCTGGTGGAGAGAGAAGAAACTCAAGAGTGTCCAGTTTGTCAGAGAAGATCTTCAAAGGAATTATTAAATCCTAACCTGGTGTTGAAGAACCTGTGTGAGGCCTTCTTACAGGAGAGAGATCAGAGAGCTTCAGAGGCTCTCTGCAGTCTGCACTCTGAGAAACTCAAACTCTTCTGTCTGGACCATCAGCAGCCAGTGTGTCACATCTGCAGAGATTCAGAAAAACACAGCAACCACAGGTTCAGACCCATCGATGAAGCTGCACGACAACACAAGAAGGAACTTCAGGAAACTCTGGAGCCCTTAAAGGAGAAGTTAAAGGTTTTTAAACAAGTTAAAGTGAAGTTTGATCAAACAGCAGAACACATGAAGGTCCAGGCCCGACACACAGAGAGGCAGATTAAGGAGCAGTTTAAGAAGCTTCACCAGTTTCTAGAAGAGGAAGTGGAGGCCAGGATGGCTGCACTGAGGGAGGAAGAGGAGCAGAAGAGTCAGATGATGAAGGAGAAGATGGAGGCAGAGAGATAGCAGCTCTTTCAGACACAGTCAGAGCCACAGAGGAGGAGCTGAGAGCTGAAGACGTCTCATTCCTGCACAACTACAAGGCTGCAGCAGCGCCCCCTGCTGGAGGATCCACAGCTGCCCTCAGGAGCTCTGATAGACCAGGCCAAACACCTGGGCAACCTGACCTTCAACATCTGGAACAAGATGAAGGACATGGTCTCCTACACTCCTCTGATTCTGGACCCAAACACTGCTGATCCAAGACTCATCCTGTCTGACGATCTGACCAGTGTGAGACGAGCAGAGAGACAGCAGCTTCCTGATAATCCAGAGAGGATTGATTTGTTCCTGGTCTGTTCTGGGCTCTGAGGGCTTTAACTCAGGGACTCACAGCTGGGATGTCTAGGTTGGAGACAGTACAGACTGGTCTCTGGGTGTGTCAGCAGAGTCTGTCCAGAGGAAGGGACTCATACGGTCTGGACTGGAACAGAGTGAATCTGGACTGGAACAGAGGGACGCTGTTGTTCTCTGATCTTGATACTAACACACACACACCTTCACACACACTTTCACTGAGAGGATGTTTCCATTCATTAAACTGTGGATAAACTCCCACTGAAGGTTTTACCAGTGAAGGTCTGTGTGACTGTAGAACAGCAGACATTGATGATGATGATGATGATGATGATGATGATGATGATGATAACTCTGATTTAGTTGTTGTCTACTGTTTCTGAGCCTGTGGCCCTTTGATTTACAGCTGGATGAAATCTTTAAAGTGAATTATTTGTGTTTGAACAGCAGGTGAAACTGGACCCTGGCTGGTTTGTCTCTGGTTTTGGAGAAGCTTCGTGTACTTTTGAAATATTTAGAGTGAAATGTCTCATTAGTCAGTTTGAAGGACTTTTCTTTCTTACTGTCCTCTCTGGAGCTCTGAAGTATTTCTAATTCTTTGTTTTTGTTGTTTAAACGGCCTCAATGCAAACTTCTTCTCCTGAGACAGGGTTTGTATAAAGTCTTGAAAGTCTTGAAACGGTTAAAGGCTTAACTTTAACCATTATGTTTTCAAGGTCAGGAATATGCTTGAATTTATTACACTCATTTAAACCAAAACTCTTTTAATATTAAACCCTAATAAAAATGTGATGATAAAGGCTTCGAGAGCCTGGACATTTTTGGTTTAGGTACCTTGAAAGTGCTTGAATTTTACTTTTAAAAAGCTGCACAGACACTGCTGAGAGAATTCATTAGTTTGTCAACAGCTTAGCTCCAGTTTAGAGTTTGAGTTGAGTTTATCATCAGTCAGGAGAGGACACCACACTGACAGACTGTTTAAAATGATAACATAATGTGTGTGTCAGGTGTGGACAGGTGAAGGGACCACAGATCAATCAAACACGCATAGTTTCTTTTTCAGAATAACCAGGACTGTTTGAAAAGGAAGAGTTATTTGATGTGTTGCGTTCAAGATTTATAATAGATTATATATTATATAACACCTAGAAACTTGCTACAAAATTTGATCTGAATAGTGAAGGTTTCAAATATGACGTCTTATTATTATTATTATTATTATTATTATTATTATTATTATTATTTATTTGTAAGGGACAAGTACAGAGAAACATTGACAGTTGTAGAAGCAGTGTCTGATGTACACGTGTTATAGCCGAAGCTATGTCTCTTGACGGGCGCTGACAGTTCAAGCAATCATTAAAGTTCCATGTCACAGTTTCAAATTATTACTGAACAGAAACACGACTATCAGTGACGTCTGGGAGGAAACTGACACAAACTATGAGCTCACAGCAGCCTGATAATCAATAACACAGGCGAGAACAAAGATTTACTCAGCAACTTTTACTCAAATCAAACCAGGTCACTGCTGATCCTTCTGACTCCATGGGGTCAGAGGTCAACACCTATATGTTATATAGTTCACTAAAGCATCATAACCAGTAAATAACAGTGAACTGTGTGCGGCCTCGTTTCCCATCAGGGAGAATGGGACACGACAGACGGTGATGCTCACATGTGGACTGAATATAAAGATGGCCGCTGCATCTCCTCTTCCTCCCACTGTACATAAATGAAGCCAAAATACCCCGGATACGGGAGCTGCCATCTTGTGCTGGTGACATCATTTGGAGCCAGAGTCTGTGCAGTAGTGATCGAGGTCCCGCCCATACACCCACCTGAACCAATCACAGCACACCAGTTGTCAATCATGATGTCACACCCCCTTTTTATAGCATCAAATAACTAATTAAAACCAAACTGATCAGAAAGATGAACACTTGAACAAACATCAGCGCGATAAGAACTACCTAACATGACAGAAACCATCTTTGGGAACATTTTATTTGACGTGTACTTTGATTTTTCAGTTTGGCCCATGTCCCATCCGCTAACATGGAGGGGGCGGGGCTTATGACCTATACTGCAGCCAGCCACCAGGGGTCGATCCAGATGTTTTGGCTTCACTTTTAGGGTGTGATAACTCTCTTAGTCCATAAGGATCAGGGCTATTGATATGTTGATTGACAGCAGGATAGACTGGTGTTCATGTGTAAGCCTTACTTAAACTGGGACTGATAGGGTTAACCCACTGTGTGTGTGTGTGTGTGTGTGTGTGTGTCAGATGTTAAAGGTCCTCCGGCTCACCGGTTCTCCTGCGGTCAGAGTCCGTACATCGACAGCGGAGCCTGGGAGAGGAAGTTCTGCATCCTGACAGACAGCCAGCTCATCCTGCTCAACAGGGACGACGAGGTCAGAACCTGCTGCTGTTACAGACACATCACACCTTTATTTCTATAGATAAAGAAAAACCCTTTAATGGTTCTCACTTACTGTCTGGAAACATGCACACATGTTTAAATTTAAGGTGCTTTCTTTCTCCTGACTTTTGCATTTTAAAGGAAACAACAGCAGCAGTATATATATATATATATATATATATATATACTCAGGGAGAATAGGCAGAATGATGCTGTAGGAGGATGTGGAGATGTCCAGTCAGAGACCCTGTAACACTCAGTACCCCCCCCCCCCCCAGGCTGCAGGTGAGGCCCAGGACAGCCCCACAGACTCGTCCAAGGGTCGAAGTCTTCGCAGGACCGTCAGTGTCCCCTCAGAGGGACAGTTCCCAGACTTCCCAGCAGAGGGCGCCGCCATGCTAGGTAAGAACCAAAGGGGGATGGAGGGATGGGGGGTGTGGGCATGGTTGCCGTGACGACAAACAGTTTGTTGGTGCTGTGAGCTGCTTCACCCTGAAACCAGGAAGTAAAGATTAGAGCCGACGGAGCTCAGTGACGTTTCATCATGTAACACTGAAACTGTGTGTGTGTGTCTGAGTGTGTGTGTGTGTGTGTGTGTGTGAGACCAAACCCAGCAGCCATTAGCAGGGATTACGGCGAGAACAAAAGAGCGGATGTGATGATATTCAGACTGCGTGTGTGTAAATGAAATTACAGTCACTGGCTGGATTTAGTTTCACTACATGGAGTTCCTGGAATATCCTGGACTTTTGGAGAGGTGTATTCCAGGCAGAGGAAGTCAGGTCAGGGGATTTAACAGCTGTCTTCCTGGAATAAAAAGCAGAATCTGTTTGTGAAATTAGTTTCAGACGCTCTGTGCCAGAGAACCGTCTCTCTCTTGTAGTTGTGGACATCAGGCCTGTTTCGGTTATATTCACCGTGTGTCCACCTCGGCTGTTTAAAGGGGACTCCAGTGTTTTCACTTCCATGAGGTTATTGTGGTTGTCAGAGCGGAGGTGGAGATATCCTGACATGCTCTAGTGTGGGTCAAACTTCCAAAACACTGGATCCTACATTTCCCATAATGCAGCTGGATAGTGTCTTTCACTGGAGCCTCCCTGCTGGTGAGCAGCCACGAGTCAGACGAGTCTGAGTCAGACTGCACACCTCCAGTTAGTGACGGACCAGAGTACTTCAGACAGAAGTACACATGTGGTTCTGTTTATACTACGTTTATACTACATTGGGTGTCTGCATGTGCTGACGTGTCCACACACGTGCAGAGCGCACACACTGTTCATGCATTCAAATACATTTTGGGCTTTATGTGGACGTCCACACACAATATTTATTACAGCTTTTATGGGCACCATCTTGAAACACAGTGTCCAGTTCTAATAAAACATCCACAATTTCCAAGCCCAGTTCAGAATAACCCTGATGACATCACTGTGACATCATCAGGGTTATTGAACTCGTGAACCAGCCAGCTTATTATCATGTGGACAGGTTCAGTCTGAGTTGTATAGTTTAGGGCTGATAGAACCATGCTTCTGCGTTGGCTGCTTTTACTTTTAGGCAGCTTTAAATCACAGGTCCCCTGTTCTCTGTCACTGCTGTGTTTTGGTTGTAAACTAAATAGAACAAGTGACCGACAGAGTCAACTCAGTTGACTTTTAGGTACTTTTACTTTATTTAAATATTTCCATTTAATGCTACTTTATACTTTTTACTGCACTACATTTATCTGACTTCAGTTTCAGTTAATAGTTACTTTACTGATTCATACCATTTATACAAAATATAATCAACTAATAAATCCTGACAGATTAAACTACCTGCAGAATATAAAGTGATTAAAAGTACCTTCACCTGCTGCAACATTAATGAATGCATCAATAATTATAATCCAATAAAATAATTTATCGTATTCTGCATATTGAGTACTTTTACTTTTGGTACTTGATACTAATATTTCTGTACTTTTAGTCAAGTAAAGTTTAAATGCAGGACTTGTATTTCTGCACCGTTGTAGTACTACTTCTACTGCAGTAAATGATCAGAGTACTTCCAGTCATAGTTTAGTCCTCTGCTGCTTTGGATCAGAGACGTCTGTCAACAGTTAAACTCTGTCAGGTGTTCAGCTGAGCTCGGGTTAAACTGTTGTAAACTCTGAAACGTGTTTAAACAGTTCGTCCTCTTCAGTCAGTATTCACAGATCAGAGTCGCTGTTGGAGAGTCAGGTGAATGTTTGTCTGTTATAATGAGGCGTTCGGGTGCAGCCTGTAATTTTCCTGCTCCATGTGGGAACTTTGCTGTGACCGGGGAATGTCTGGAGGACAAAGAGTCCAGTGTCCGTCAGTCTGTCTGAAGGAGCTGGACTGACCCCGCTGCCCCCAATGGGACGCCTGGGTCGAGGGGATTCCCACCCAGAGCTGCAGGGGTCCAAAACCGGTTCTCATACGAGGTCTGGGACTGGACGAGACCGTCAGGAAACAACAAGCAGGACGTTTAATACTTTTAATACTGATTCAGACTTTTGTCCCAACGATCAGTTTATTGATCAGTCAGTGGCTCCCTGGTCGTCCTGCTCATTCAGACTCATTCATTCACTGACCCCCTTAATCCCCCCCACCCCTCCCCACCAGCCGAGGGGGGAGGAGGTTATTTATATGTTAATCTACCCAGTCTGCCCACACAAACAGGCCTCGAACAACCAGTTTAGACTGGGTTTATACTGAGATTACACTGGGTTTGTACTGGGATTAAATCAGGATGTAAACCTGGATTTAAAGTGCTTTTACTACTTGATTTATGCTGGTTTAAAACCAG
This sequence comes from Macquaria ambigua, assembly GCA_008360985.2. Lineage (NCBI taxonomy): Eukaryota > Metazoa > Chordata > Actinopteri > Centrarchiformes > Percichthyidae > Macquaria > Macquaria ambigua. Next base: position 13,195 of record VMKM01001372.1, read on the forward strand.
ATCTATACTGGAATTAATGCTGGATTTATCCGTAGTTTAATTCTATAATCATACTGGGTTTGATACTGGTTTGATACTGGTTTTAATACTAGATTTATACTGGGTTTGAGGCTGGAGTTATACTGGTTTTTATAGTAGATTTATGCTGGCTTTGATGTTGGATTTACTGGGCTTTATGTTGGATTTATACTGGAATAGATACTGGATGTATCACTGGTTTGTACTGAGATTACACAGGGTTTACTGGGATTAAATCAGGATGTAAATCTGGATTTAAAGTGGTTTTCCTACTTGAGGTATACTGGTTTAAAATCAGATTTATACTGTTTAATGCTGGACTATAGATTTATAGTAGGTTTGATGCTGGTTTTATCTTGGGTGTAATGTTAGACTCATACTGGGTTTAATACTGCAGTTATACTGGGTTTCATATTAAATTTATACTGGTTTTGACACTGAGTCCTTGCTGTGGTTTTGAGGTGCTTGACGCGGTCTGATTGTGCTGTTGGGAGGTTCTGACTGAGGGGAGGTGGATAAAACCAGACTGGGAAGTGAAATAATGAAACAGGAAATTAGGAGCTCTTTTATAACCCACTTCATCTTCGTCGTCTTCTTCTTCCTCTTCTGCCCCTTGTTGTTGTTCTGCTTGCGTTTCTTCTTTATTGTCCACAGTGAAGGACAGCAGCTGAGATGTAATTTCAGTGCTGTGTTGGCCGTTCAGTCTAATTACAGTGCTGACTGACTGCTCATTAACTGTCTGAGCTCTGAGACGCCTGCAGCTCATCCTCCTCCTCCTCCTCTTCGTCACCTCTCCTCTGACTTCTACTCAAACTGGAGGTCACGATGTCACCAGATGAGGCCACTGATTACAGGAAAGTGATCCGCGTGGACGTCACACCTTCACTTACCTGCAGAGCACAGGTGACACCCGGTCAGGCTGCAGGTCGCGACCCCACACACAGAGAGCTCCGCAGGGGTTCTTTACGGGAACATTTAGAGTTAAAGGCGCAGTCAGTCTGATACATTTCAGTGGCTTTCCTCCCTTTTTAACATCCTGCTAACAGGAGTCAAAACTATCGGACTGACTCTGGATCTGCTGCATTCCTCAGTCTGCTTTCCACCTGTCAGCCCCGCCACAATAAAACCACACATCCTCCTACCTCACCTTCAGAATAAAAGCGTGATAACAATCTGCAAGCAGGCCATAAATGCCACAATGAAACAGCTTGAACATCTTTGAACCTGTAACTTTGGCTGCACTCAGACTAAAGTGGCCCAAATCTGATTCTTTTGCTCATATATGACTCGGATCTGTTTTTTATAACAGCGTGAACAGCACACATCACGTGGAACCTGATCCTTTCTGTTCTGATTTGGGACACTTTCATATGAAGTTTCTGTCTCTTTCGTTCCTCTTTCAGCATGAAGTTATTCCATCAGAAAACCAATAAATTCAATAAAATGTATATTTTCAAGAAGAAGAGCTCTTCAGAGTGTGTTCAGCTGTCACGGAACCAAATTAATTTTTGTATTTTAATGAACAAAACTGTCGACTGAAAACTGCATTATTTTGATTCATACATGGTTTAAATTCTTTTTAGCCTTGAATCAGTTATTACGACTCCACTGCCCCCAGTTTCACATTTATTATTATCTCACTCCTTATTATCATTTCATTATTATTTTACTTCCCTCTTTTTAAGATAAGAGAAAATTAAATGTACAGTAAAATACAGTATATACTGTTACAGCAGCAGGAAAAAAAAGAAAAATACAAAAAATAAATTAAAAAAATGAAATTCAACACATTAAAATACGTTAGGTCATATATAAATGTATATGAATTTAGATGTATGAATATTTCAATTTGACCTGTTATTTAAATAGTCTGTTCTTTCTTTTCTTTTGTTTTTGGTCGTTACTGTTCAAGCTGCTACATAAGCTATAAAATATACATTTTATTTAAATATAAAGCTGATATCTGCGGTCAGAACACAGCTCGTTTCCTTTGTAGGACTTTTATTGTGAAGGTCCGGGCCGGAAGTGTGTGTTGCCGGACAGACTGAGCTCCGGCTGAATGAGTGTTTACTCCCACACGACATGAGTTAATCTGCCTCTCTGATGGACTTTCTGGGTGAGTCTCTGATTTTCAACACGTTAATCGATAAACCGACTTCCGGTGATTAAAGGCGACGTGAGGTCCGCGTGCGGGCCGCAGCTCCGCCGCCTCTCTCCGGTTAGTTCGTTCAAAAAAACGCAGGTTGCGAAACGCGTGAAGTTGTGAAGGAGTCTCCGCCCGCAGCAACCTGTCGCTTCAGCCTCTCTGAGATAAATCACCGCTAATCTGATCAGTTATCGATCCGGATCAGAAGGTAAAGCTGGGGCTGCAGCAGTGGTGGAAGAAGTATTCAGATCCTTTACTTAACGTACTAATACAACAGTGCAAAAATACTGCATCACAAGTAAAAGTATTTCATTCAAATGAAGTATTTTTAGCAAGATGTACTTCAGGTATTAAAAGTAGAAGTACTCGCTCTGTCAGCAGTTACTGAAGTGAAAATATGCGAGAGGTTCAGAGGTGAAAGTCTCAACTCAGAGACATGTGGAACAGCTGCACGCTTTATCTGGTTTAACCTTTTATAAGCTTATCCAATGTTTTTAATGTCAAATCTTCAACTGAAATAAAACACTTGTAACTGAAGCTGTCTGATAAATGTAGTAAAAAGTTCTAATATTTCCCTCTGAGATGTAGTGGAGAAGTAGTAGAAAGTAGCAGATAATGGAAATACTCAAGTACAAGTACCTCAGATGTGTACTGAAGTACAGCACTTGCAGAGACGGCCCCTGGTCTCTGGGGCCCCTAGAAAGGATTTCAATAACAAAACCAAAAGTGTTTGCGACTGTTTGCATCAGATCCTTTTTGGTCGTGTCAGATCCTTTCTACACTCAGACATCTATGGAAATAGATTTATCTTCATGGGTTATATTGATGCCGAATTGACAGGAAGACTGTCGACATGTGACGCCCTTCATCTTGTGTTTCTAGAGTTAAGTGTTGTTACGGACGTGTAAGGAATTGTTAATATGTCATATTTCTTAAAGGGAGTCTGGCGTATTATTTTCCCCTGAGAGCGCAGGGAGCTTTAGTTAAATTCAAACTGCTAATATATATATTTTTAATGTCTTGTCACCACTACAGAAACACACACACACACACACATATCGAGTAAACGTACTAGATGGGACTTAATATCACATATTATATTTAAAAGGTGAGTTTTGAGTACCTTGTTGAACGTAGACAGATTATGGGGGAGAGGAGGTCATGTCACCCTGGGTTCAGTGCTTGGTCCTGGGGTGGAGGGGACAGGAGGTTGGTGTCAGGTGGAGAAGGTGGAGCAGGTAGAGGTGTTCTGTGAGTTTATTGCACATGATGAACCATGGAGGATGCTGTTGCAGTAGTTGAGTCTGGATGTGTTCCAGTGCAGTGTTTGGTTTATCTATGATGACTGAGTGACCTTCAGGAGTCTCACACTGTACACCTTATTGACACTCGTGATGACGGTGACCTCTGACCTGCAGACAGTTGCACAGAAAGCTGAATCTGACCCAGAGTCTGGTCTCTGTGAGGTTCTTCTTCTTCTTCTCTGGTTTTACGTGCAGCGTCCGTCCACACTGAATCTGTGAATCGCGTTTCTTCTGGCTCCGTGCACTCGGCTGCTCTTCATTATTAACGGATGCTGTGACAGTTAGCCTAAATTGTGGCGCTCCAGCTGTCCCCAGTTCAGATATAATTAGACCCATTGTGTCCCAAATTCACTTAAGATTACTCCCCTTTTGTCTGAGGACGCACGCTACGTGAAGTGGATCTCTTTTCTGCAGGACTCAGCCGGTTTGGATTAACGTTGACACTTAACCAAAGTACATTTGAGTTTTTTTGTATTTTTGGAGTGTTTTGTCTTTAGTTAGTTTCAGTATGAAATCAGCCTGCAGAGCATCCAGAGCTGCTGCAGACAGATGATCCATCACAGTGTGAGTGTGTGCAGCTCTAAAGTCTGACCTGAGATCAGTGTTTGGTTCAGACCGATGCTCCTCAGGCTGCTCTCTCCCTCTTTCTGTCTAACTGAGGCTGTAAATGTGATTTCTCTCTCACTCGGCAGCTTAATGAGAACTGTGTCCTTGTGGCGACACGTCGAACTGATTCAGTCTGCAGCTGGATGACCCTGGATCAGATCCACGAGGGTTTAATTCAGCCTAAACAGACAGTCTGGGTTTGTAAATTAGATTGTAAGGGCTTTTGTTTGATTTGGTCCCTGCCTGCTGTGCTCAGGTATAAAAACAGCACCTGTCACAGCTGCTGCAGGGCTGAGTGTTAAATCTCTACTTGCTTTTGGTGTCGACTGAAATGAATCAAGTTGCATCAAATGTCACATTCCTGATCTTTTCCTTTGGATCAGATGGTTCCTAAATTTAAATCGTATCTTTGTAGAGCTGCAGCTTCCAATTATTTTCATCATCCATTAATCTGAAGGGAATTATAATGTTTAGCAGCACGGTGACGTCTTTCTTTGTTCGACCAACAGTCAAAAACCTGAAGAGATTCGGTCACTGAGAAGCAGCAAAACGTCACATTCAAGAAGCTGAAGAACAGAAATAAATAACGTACTAATCAATGAGTTGACAGATCTCTGAAGCTTTATCAGACTGTAAGGAGTTTTGCCTGTCAGGTGTATCAGTAGCTTGTTTATCATAAACATATAAATGTATAAAAAGTAAAACTACCAGGATGTCAAACTGCAGACGGGCTGAAATGTGAAACTGTCAGGTGAAGGAGTTCCTGATTTAAATCCTCATTTCTTGACTGTATTTTATTTAAGCTCTTGAACGGCTGCTGGTGCTCAGAAAACATTTGACAACTTTGGCTTCTTTTGTTTAATGAAATAAAGGTTTTTATAGAAACATATCTTTACACTTTTTAAGTAAATCGGCTTAAATGAGACTGAACCTCGTTACATCAAACTGAAACACTTCTGTCAAACCTCAGCACGAGTCTGATGATCGCATGAACACAGAGTTCACTAAGACTAATGGAAAAGCCACAGTAGTAATCACCCCCCCGTTTACATGCAGCATGCGAGCAGACGGACTGACATTAATGAATTCAGAGGAATGTGAGGGGATGTGAGAGGAGGCGGCTCACACAGGACGAGGCTCAGCAAACAGAACTGGTTTCATTATGTGGAAAAGAAATTCTTTGAATACTTGTTGTGAAAGCAGATCTGTGTGTCTGAGGAGGAGGAGGAGGAGGAGGAAGACTGTCATTACTGTTGTTGATTATTGTTGTTGACTGAAGTGAGATCTAACCAAACAAGTTAAAGTGGTGTTAACATTAGAACGATCTGGAACTTTGACTCCTGTGTGGACCGTTTTCAAAAAACAGTTTACAACACAGAAAGACAATGAGATCATAAATACTCACAAGAACACAGAAAATATATGATGAACGTGTAGTTTAGCAGGTAAATATATACGTGTTATTTGCAGCGTTGTTTCCGGGGTTTGGGGAAAGGGAACTGTTTAAGTTGGAAGGTGTTTTATTCTCACAGTTTACTTCATTCATACTTATTCTAAACACCACGTTGGCAGCTGGACTGTGAGCTGCACGCTGAGCATGAAAAGTATCCAGAAAAACTTGATCCAGTTATATTACTGTCATCTCAAGGTGGGACTATAGAGTCCTGCAGGACTGAGTCCTGAAACCCTGAAGTGAGTTAGCATGTTAGCTCTTCCTGTTCCCTCGTAATAATAAGGTCTGTGGTTAACACAAGCGTTTTGTTCTGCAACATAAAATCCGTCAGTAAATACTCCACTGGTGAGTTTTGAAGCTTTTCCGTGTCTTAAAAAAGGCGGTTGCTAACAAGTGTCTAAATGAGGCTACAGAGGTTGTCGGGGACATTAAACGTCATCACGCCGAACACAGAAACTCATCTACTCACTCGTCCGCCTTTACAGCCTCGTTGGGTTTATACTGCAAACCGTTCTAACTCAAACTTTCCCAAAGGCTTTTGTAGAAGAGGTCAGCGCTGGAAGCTCAGTGGTGGAGACGCTGAAGTCATGTGACCGTGGTGTAGCTGGTTTATAGCCTAACGTTAGCTTTCTACTTCTGCAGATTGACTTTACGCTTCAAACATCATAAAGTGGTGTTCATTGTGAAGATTATCTTGCTGAACAAAACGTGTAAGAATCATAAACTGTTGTTTTCTGCAATAATCCAAAATCCAATAGAAACATCCCATTGGCTGTTTGTGGAGGGAACCATGACGATGCTAACTTCCTGTTTGGACTACAGAAACACATCATCATCTCTGCAGCGCTCTGTTAGAATAAATGACCTGGAAGTGTACCCGTTGAACTCTGTCTCGACTCTCTAGTTTTGCTCCAATAAGGAAACTTCCTGGGAAATAATTTGGGAATTACAGACACACAACACATCTTTCTCTTTCTCAAAAGATGCCTTGAGGGTATGAGATCAGTCCTGATTGAACAGCACAGTCACAGAGTGCTGACTGTAAACAGCAGTGCTATGGGAATGAGATGCCACAGCATCTGATAAACAGAGCCCCCCACCCCCACCCCCACCCCCCATGCTATAATTCCTTTTAATCCTGGCGGGGCACCAGCTGGGAGCTCCTTGTGATTTGGGTGATAGCAGTTGGGCACCAGATGTCAGGAGGACAGAGTTTGGGTCACACGTCCTTTAAAAAAACCAGAGGAAACGTCCCGAAATATGGAAAAGAAACTGCCGAGATGTCAGTATTTTGTTAACGAGGAAAAAATAAGAGTCAAAGTAAAAATATTTCTGCTCCTGAAGGAGAAAACATGGTGGAGATCGGCTGCAACAATGGAGGAATGGCGAGGTACGCGGTGATGGATTGGGCGTGTTGAGGTGGAGAACAATGGAGACGGGGGGTCATGTGACGGTCTGCAGGAAGTCCCTGAGGGAGCAGGACAGGCCCGTCAGCTGGCTGTCGGAGACATCTACACAGAGAGGGAGGTCCACGCCCTCCGCTACACCTGCCACTGACAGGTGGATGCTGCTGCATTCACGTCACGTGGAAGCTATCGTAAATACCAGTTTCCAACTTGTAAAAATGAAGCACATGGCTGTCTGACAGGACCACTATACTGTGCTTCATTTTTGGTTTGTTCAGCTTTTTAAGAGTAAATTTCAAGCACTTTTCAAGCACTTCAAGGTACATAAAACCAAACAAACTCCAGCCTTTTATCATCACATCTAAATTGCTATGATTTCCAGGAGACCACAAACAAATATGACGACGGGATCGTTTCATTTCAAATATTAAAAGATTTTTCGGGTTACATGAGCGACTGTGTCGATGATGAAACACCAGATTATGTTGCATTTTTCAAGGTGTTTCGAATTCAAGCATATTCCCATAACCTTGAAAACATAATAGATAAAATTAAGCATTTTCCAAACTTTCAAGACTTTGTACGAAGCCTGTAAAAGTCTTTAGAGTCGTAGAGAATCGGGAAGCCGCTGACGATCAGCTTCTCCTCCGCTTTGTTTGAGAGGAGAAGAAAACAATACTGATTTCAATAATTCATCCATACCGATTATTGATCCAACAGTAGGCCTGTCTCTTTTTACTCAAAATTCAAACTTACGTGAGAAAAAATGTAATATTCCAACTGTAACAAGACAAAAACAAGGTCAACTCAATCGTTTTTTCTCACCTTTCTTCATTGTTTTACTTGTTTTGTTTGTTAAGGTTGAGTGGGGGGGTTCAAACAGATGCCATCCTAAATAACCCACCTGTCAGCCAAAACTCAGGGTTGACTTGCGTTTGAGTGTCTTCGTTTAAAAACACCTAAATTTAATGATTCATGCATTTAGAGCAAATCTACAGCATCTACATTTAGGGAATCTGCACAATTCTTGGTTTATATTAATAATAATATTAATAACATTAATAATAACAGATATGTTTGTATGTTCTCTTGTATTTTTGCGTTTGTTAGTGTCATTTTTAGAGTTAAACTTGTTGTCCGTCCCCCGACTCTTCACCTCCTGACCCTCCCTCATTCATCCTGCAGGTCAGAGGTCGCCGATCACGCTGGACGCCGGCCGTGTGGACGGTCCTGTGGCAGGTGAGAGGTTATCTGCCTGATAAAGACTGACCTCCTGCTGGCCCCCGGGGCCCTCAGCGCCGCGGGGCCCCTTTTCTTGGTCACTCGCACCGAAAAACAAAACCGACTGTCAGGCAGCGAGGCGACATCATCCGTCACAGAGGGAGGAGCAGGAGGAGTTAAAGGTTCCTTCCATACAAGTCTGAGATGATTTTAAGATCATTTACAGATTTGACTGAATCTAAGAACCATAAGGCTCAAATATAAGACTCTGGTTTTGTTGGAAATCACATTTGAAACAGCAGCAGTCTAACAGAATCCCAGGACTTGACATTTGTGTCTTCACAACAGCAGATCCTGACAGTTATGGGCTGTTTTTAGCCTTAAAGCTGCTAAGCTAGCTGATCTCCATGTCCACGTTAGATGCTAAAAGCTGTACTTTAGGTCTGATTGTAAAGACACAAACACACATTCAAATCCAATAAAAACGGTTTGCACCTTTTGTTTTCCACTAAAACACATCTGTGTGTGTTTTCTTTGAGGTTTTAAATATTCATGGAGACAGAAAACGGCTTTATTCCCGTCTGAACTGCGAGCTGCTGATTTCAGCTGTTGGAGAATCATCATCACTCGCTCAGACGGAGAGTTTCAGGAGGTGTGACGGCGGCAGGAGACAAAACTCAGCAGAAACAGTCAGCACCACCTCCCCAGCCTCTCTTCTGTCTGCAGGAGGAAACCTTCAGCAGCTGACTGAAAAACCAGAGCAGCTCCAGCCGCCGTCTGCAGGTTAATTACAGAATACAGGTGAGTGAATCACCTGAGAACACGGCTGATCTGAAGGGTTAACGCCGACTTACAGCAGCTTCATTTCCAGCTGAAATTCACTGCTTTCATCCAGTGATTCAACTGCAAAACACCATTTCTCCTGAATGTTTCACTCAGAGAAGAAAGTGACACCATCATGGCTGCCGCCGCACTGTGACTCTCTTAAATCAAACAGAAGAGGAGGATGGATGAAAGATCTCAGGACAAGGCCGTGCAGCAGACGGATCCATTCTTTAATAATAGCAAAAAAAATTACTTAAATATAGTATGAAACTATATAATAACCATATAATTCAACAGCTACAACAACCAGCAACCAACTACAAAGACCAGATCAGAAGTCCAGAATCTTTAACTGGTCAGACTGGAACTAATCCAGACAAACTGTCAGCTACTGATGTCTGAAAAACCATTTGTCGAGAGATTCAACTAAATAAATTTGAATCATTTAGAGGCTTTAGACACTAACTCTGCCCTTTTTTAACACTGCATGAATCACACAGACGGTTTATCAGGAGTCATATTTCCAAAAAATAAGGATGAGTCCTCACTGCAGGGGCCCGGGTTTGAATCCGGCCCGGTCTCTCTCTACTGTCACCATCAAGAAAACAAAGCAGAAATGCCAAAAAAAACAAAACAAAATAATATATAATAAAATACTATTGATTCAGGAATTTAAAAACAACGATTAAAAAAAGAATCGCGATACTGAAGTGAACTGATTTTATTTCCCCGCCCCCTGCTAAGGCAAAATAAAAACATGGTAGCAGTGTAACAGCAGCAGGTAAACCTCACAGCCATTAACTGCAGGTTTGACTGAGACGACCCCCCAACAACCAGAACTACAAGAGGTCCACACTGCTGAATTTCCTGAACCTTTAACAAACACTAACGTTTGAAGAGCTTCAGCTGTGATAGAGAGCGAGGAGACGAGGACAGACATCAACCACATGTCGACCATCTCAGGCCTGCAGGTGAGCCCTGAACAGGTGAGCAGCAGCAGCCTGATTTCAGAATAAAAGCGTACTTACTGTTCCTGCTGGTTCTGAGTTTGGACAGCAGCTTCTGGGTGGACAGCAGGTCTCCACTCTTCACTGCCTGCAGCAGGTCCTGCTCCTTCCCCATGCTCCCTCCTCCTCCTCGTCTTTGAACCAGCTTTATTTAAAATCCCCCCCGCCGCCTCCTCAGAGCCTCATGCTGAGCGCCGGAGACATGGACCGGCCTCAGGTGAGACACTCCTTACTTCCTGTCTCTGACGCTCAGCTGACGGACTCAAACTTTAAGAACAATCCTCTGATGTTTCCTCTGAGATCGCAGAGATCCTGAAACTGCTCCGACCTCTTCTCCCTCGCAGTCTTTATTTCCAGGGTCAGGAAATCTGGAGGCTGCTAGAGCTGCTGCTGCTGTGACTGGAGGAGGAAGGGGGGGTGATGTAGTCCGGACTGAAAAGAAATGAGAAAACCAGATCAGTTCAGCTCTCTCTCTGTCTGCTGTGTGTGGAGGCGGGGCTGGGCGATCAGTCATATCGATAACTATCACAAAGCATTATTTCTTTCAAGTTTAAAGGCTGAGTTTTGCTCCTGAGTGAAAGTTGAAGAAACCAGGTGATTAATTGTGATTTCAAATTATTCTTTGTCAGAAATAGACAAAAAATCTCCAAACTACTGAAGTTCAGTGACCTTTCTTGTCAACGACGGCTTCGTCCTGCATTTTCTTCATTGTCGCTCATTTCGCTCACCTGTATTTTGCTTATTCTGCTCACCTGTCAGCCACTGGGTCTGTAAGCAGACCTCTATTCCTGCGACATGATTGGCTGTTTGTCTTCTTCTTCGTGCATTAGTTCAGCTCTCAACATTTGTAGGTGACGTAAGATTTAAATCAATAAAATTCAAAGATTCTGTTCAGATCTGTGAGCATCATTTAAGTCATTTTTTTTTAAAGCTAAATACCCAAAATTTGATGCCGTCATTATCAGTCAGGTTTCCCTTCAAATGAAGCCCAAATTAAAGTGAATTTCCAGGAAATAATGAAAAGAAAACATGACTGAATGCTTGTTTCCGTCCACTGTGAGGGGCGTTTTCTCCCTTTTCTTATGTTTTATAAACCAAACAATATGATATGATGATCAATGATAATCAAGAAAATAGGTAGCGAGCTCTTTATTTCAGTCTCACAGCAGCGAAGATCTATGAGGAACAGAAAAGGAATAATAATACAATAAATAAGAATAAAAATACTAAAGTACTAAAAAATAAATGTATAAAAGCGTGAGTCTAATTGGTGCTGACTGTTAACCTGCAGCTCCAAACTGATGCATCCACAGATGCTGTAGAAGCTGTAAAGAGTTCACTACTGTGCTTTTTACCAATAATTCACATTCAGGGAGTTGACCTTTGACCCCCATGAAGTCAGACGGGTCAGTGACCTGGTTTGACTGGAGTAAAAGCTGAGCAAAGGTTTGTTACTGCAGTATATATTGATCATGATGTTGGTAGACGCCTCAGGTTGCTCTCAGATTTCACTGATTAGTTGGATTATTGATCTGTAATGAGCTCTCAGTAAACAGTCCATCATAAATCTTAAATCCAACTTTTCACATCAAAACTTTCTTCATTATCAAACAGTGAAAAAGTGAATTACAGTGGACGTGAGAGGGTTAATATATCATGTAAAGCACTGGCAGTGTGAAATGTGCTGCATGAATAAACATGTATATTCTGATGTGTATTAAACTGTACAAATGTGACTTCAACAAACAATGTTTAACTCACATTTTCCAGGTTAACTAAAGTTACAGCAGATGTCTGTGTGTCTCGTCTGAACTACTGAAAAATCACAACCATCATTTGTTTTCATGCACGATCAGAAAGTGAGAAATGTCTGCTGGGATGTTTCTGCACATAAACATCGTTGGTTTTCTTCCCTGCTGCTGATGTGACGTTAAAATGGCCTCAAGCCAAAAGTGTGGACAAAGATCTGCACACACCTGTCACAGGTGAGCTGGTGGCTGTGTGACCGCAGTGACGGAGTGTTTAATGTCCTGTGAGCTGAGAGCTCGGGTTAATTACAGCTCAGCAGACCTTCAAACACAAACAGCTCATGGTGGATCCACTTGCGGGTTGGGTTGCCTCTGCTGTGTAAATACTGATGAGTCCTCGCTGCAGCACCAGCAGTCAACCATGTGTGAAACAGGGTCCAGTGTGTGCAGGGGTTTATACCAAACTTCACTGAGTTATTTCACATTTTTAGACCAGAGAAGAAGTGATGGGAGAAACCACCTGACGTTGGTCCCTGCTCTGCTGCTCCCCTCAGGGCTCTGTGATAGGATAGATGCCGGCTCTGGCCATGCATCGACTTCATTTCAGCTGCAGAACAGCTACTTAAACTCTTCCAGCCCAGTGGCCAGGCACAACTCACAGATATAGGAGGAAGAAGTTGGCAGAGTTAGTCAGACCTTCATCTCTGCTCCAGTTTCTTGCAGATAACTGACATCACTGCTGACAGGCCCGATCTCTGCGTGAAAACATGAGCACTGCTGCAGCACCAGGCCTCAAAACCAGTGTTGCTATATAAACAGAGAGAGGGCTTGCGGCCGGATCACAGAGACCAGATAGAAACACTGGTCTGGCCCTGCACCGTTTTCCTGGCTACAACTTGTTTCATTACATAACCAGGCAGCCACAGAGGAGCACAGGGCGTAAGCAGAGCTGTCATCCCCATTTACACCGATCATGTCCCCCCTTTTCTTCCACCTCCCTCGGGCGTTTTGTATTCTCACTGCATTCATGACAAGAGGAACAATACTCAGAAATTTCCCTTTGACACTGCAGGGACTCCAGGTCTCAGTGAAGTGGTCCAAAGTGAAAATGAATAAATCAGTTTATTGCTCACAAACAAGAATCACTGGACAGTTATTAAAGTAAAGTTAGAGTGGTGCATGATGGAAGTATTTTATTTTTGCAAATAGGCTACTGTTGCTAACTCTCCTGATTGTGAAGCTGTTTGTGTGTTTATTCTGTATAATGACCAATCAGACCAAAAGTTATCATAGTGCAAAAACTTCAGTATGTGGCCTTATCTTTCATATATAGATATTGTCATGCCAGACTCCCTTAAACAAGTTACTAATTATATATTTCCACGCTCATCCACCACGTAAAAACACATACATGATTCCAGATTTTGCCTGGATTTCTAGGAGTCAGTCTCCAGTTCGGGAAAACTGAAAGCACTAAAAAGCACTGCTAAACCTTTAACACTGGAAGTCTTGTATTCAATTACGGGCGTAGGTCCGCAAGCTTCGTGATCCAATTGTAGCCTGAAATACTGAATTCAAGTGATCCTTGGTGATGCCCAAGTACGCCGATCTGACGATGCGTTTCTAAGATATAGAAAAGTCTTGGTTATTTAAATATTAAGATCATTTTCAGGTAATGGACTCCAGATTAAAGAGATGTGAAGGGAGTTTGGCGTGAAACTGTCTCCGCACCGGAGAAGCTGGCATATCCCGGCATGTAAACAGACCGGAGAGAGCTTCGCCGTCACCTCCACCACCGCCGACCTTTGTACCGAAGTTAGTTAACGCACTTGTAAGAACCGTTTTCCTAAATTCATAACTGTAATAAGAACAAATTAATTTTATATACGACTTACCTTTTTTGAGTCCAATATGCCAGAAACTTTTCAACCCCTGACTTTTAACGGACCACGGTGTCAGTTTGTAGGAGAACTCCGTAGAGCTGGCAGAGTATTCCTTGGGTTGATATTCCAGAAAAGTCGAGCTTCTTAAGAGTTTTTTATTCCAGGAATATTGTCTTCCAACTGTCTTAGATTTTAGTTTAATTCCGTTAATCACATTAATTAAAAATTACTTGTATTTTTTAGGACTTTAGTACTTTGTACGACACTTCGCTGGCTGCCGCTCCTCCAGGTTTTCCCTCCTCGCCGTGAATGCCACATTCTCTCCGCTGGATTCTCCAGGACGTCGACACGCGTCAAGTTACCCATAATACAATGCAGGACTTCCGGCTAAGACTTTCAAAATAAACCCAGACTGAGCGATATCTACTTACAAAACTAAACTGAGTACATTTCCAATCACTTGCCTTGTATTGTATATTTTTAGGATGTATTATCTGGAGTGCAGTTAATTTGTAATAATGACAGGGAATCCCAACAACAACGTTTGTAATATATTATGCAGAGCTGATGATGATGAATGATTATTAATAAGTTTGACAAATTTGATTGGCAACTATTTCTATAATCAATTAATTCTGCCAAAATGCCAAATGTTACCTAGTTCAGCTTCTCTAATGTGAGGAATTCCTGCTTTTTCATATTTGATAGTAAAACTAATATCTTTGGATTTTAGACTGTTGCTTAGACAAAACAAGTAATTTCAATACTTCACTTTAGCTTCTGGGAATATTTAACTATTATCTGACATTATACAAAAACATGTTTCATCCATTCATCAAGAAAATAATCAGCAGATTCATCAATAATTAAAATAATTGTGATAATGGAATAATAAATAAAAAAGCTGAAATTCCTTACACAAGTGCAGGTTTCATCACCTGAAATTTAATATCTTTAAAATACAGAAAAAGTCAAAGCTGTCTTTTAGGTGAATACATGTCCACAGATGCCCGCACATACATACTGTGTATATGCCCAGAAACATTTTGTTAAATTAATAAAAAGGAGAGAGAAAGGACACGTTGACAGTCGTGCTTTTATTTAGAAGAATCAGTCAATTCTCTTCCTGTTTTGTTTTGGCAAAACAGGAAAGTTGGGTAAATTAATGAAATACTCTCGACCCTCCCACTGCTTTTAATCTCTCTCTCTCTCCTTTTCCAGACAGAAACAACTTTACTGTCAGACCCACCCCACTGAATATAAATATTGCTGTAAAGTTTGAATATAAAATACAGCTTATTTACTTGTGCACTGTACTTATTCAGAGTTTTATGATACTGGAATTTAATTTAAAGCTGCATTGATTGATTTTTTTGGCCACTTGGGGGCAGCAGAGCTGTAAACGCAACATCTGACACATTATTCTTTAACCATTTATCCATTACCTTTGGCTCTTCTTTGTTTGCTTGCTAACTGTTTTTTATTATTCAGTTGACTCAATAAAAAGAGGCGAAAAAGCTCAAAGAGCTGCAGACGTGGTGACAATTTCCGGTGGGTTTATTGTTAATATAAAATATATTGATTAGTGCCGTTTTAACATTTCTTTTCTGTGTGAGTATAAAATTAAATCATATAAAGAAATAAGTGCAGCTGAGCTTCATATTTTGCCCACATAAAAAATAAACCTTAACATACTTTAACATAACTCACAATATTGCACAAACGGTATTATTTACATGTCGTCACAGTCCTATGAAAACCATGTACTTCCTTTCATGAGCAAAGAAAACCAGCTTTGTGACATTTGTGATTATTTTCAGATAATCCCAAGAGTTTAAAGACAGTTTGTCTGAAGAAACAGGACAAATGTCTCAACTCATGAGGGAACTCTTCATCCTTCAGCTTGTCTAAAAAAAAAATATATAAAACCACCAAATTCGGAGATTTGTGGTTTTCACTGGACAGTGACAATGTGTTTCCTGACATTAAGGGAAATTAGGGAAACCTCTTAAACAACAGGCTCGTTGGAGAAGAGCCAGGCCTGCGCAGAATCGATCACCGGCGATCGCCGCACAGTGCAGCCGGTTAGCAACGATGACCTCACGAGATCGAGGCGCTGCAGCTGCTCTCCACCGACTGCAAGACCCAGGGCATGATGGGAAACGCCTGGCTGTCGCCTGATCAAAGAGCTGATTGGCTCTTAATTTTGACCACAAACATCACGTTTTGTAGAAAATCCTAATTTTCTGTGTAATTGTAATATTTAACGCAGGATTGTTGCTGTATGTTGTGCAGTGACGTTTCATCTGTTAACAAACATCTTGTGTGGTTGATATGAAGAATAATAAAGTTTATTTCAGCCATAACTCTCAGACCGTGATCTGCAGACTACAGGTAGCCTACAGGTGGATCTGACAGGATGGAAATATTTCTGGGACTTCCTGTATATTCGTTGAAGGCTGCTGGAAACTGTCTGACTTGACTGCTGCTATTTGTCACAGCGCCCCCTGCTGCTGCCGTCTGATCTCGTCCACTTTCTAAGCGAGGCGCAGTTCATGTCGAACGAGCCTAATATCTGAAATGTCCCCCTTAAAAGGTTTGGTAGGCAGTATCGTTATGGCGTCATTGGCCAAAAAATGCCATATTAACCGTGCAGCATATTGTAATTCAAGTGGTCTGAGAGCAGACCTCTACTTCAGCCCCCCCTCGGCTCTGTTTTCAGGCTTCAGAAAATCTATCCCGTGATGGGAGACTTTAGCCAATCGCAGGTTATTTCAGAGAGACGGTGCGTTCGTATTGGATGTTCAACAACACCTCCTTTGCCTGCAGCGGTGTATAGAACAAAACAACACGGAGCTTCAGCTCATTATGTTCGATGCCATGGTGCTCGTAACGACGAGTGGCAAAGAGGCCTGATGACAAACAGTGGGGAATAACTGTTGACGGGGGACAGTGGTGTGTGTGTGTGTGTGTGTGTGTGTGTGTGTGTGTACTAGCCTCTCTTCCTGCTGCTGGACGGCGTTGCAGCTGCCTCTGAAGCCTGGGGCGCTCTGCTCTGCGGCCGCGAAGCGCTGGAGGGGCGTCTTTGAGAAAACAGGTCGCGGCGGGAGGGACCGCGGTCTCGGTGAGGCTCACGCCGTGGAGAGCGAGCCCTACGAGGGATACGGTTTCACTGGGGAACCGGCTCCTTCTGCTGCCGGTCCAAGTTGTGGGTTTGGTGGGAGGGGCTTAGCGGAGTGATACGAGGCAGCAGAGAGAGAGGAGGAAGGGTTTGCCTCCCCCAGCTTTAAATCTTCCCTCATGTGGGGTCAAAAATATATTTTAAAAAGTGCTTTATTGGTGCTTTTATTCCTGAAAATAATCAAACTTAGCATTCTGCTTTTTCCAGCTTCACATCACATCAAATACAAATATTTTAGATGTATTGAGCCTAACAAATGATGTTTGGAAAGACCTCGAGAAAGACTCTGATGAAGCTCTTTGGTGCTCAACATGAGTTTGTGCTGAAGGACCTGCTGTTCCTCCGTCAGTGGCCTCCCCTCCCACTCAGGTACAGCCTGATGACCCTGTGGCGGTGCAGCGTCTCCCACAGCCAGCTCTCCATCTTCAGGTCGTGGTTGCTGTAGAATTTCAGAGGCCTCCTCTTGGAGTCGTAGTAATGATCGGAGAAGTCTGCGTAGTTCCTGGTGATGAAGCCGTAAGCAGAAACCTGCAGGACAGACAGACAAACAGGACGTCCTTCAGTCCTTCACTTATTAAAGACCCACCTGTTGCAGCCATCTGTCCCTTTCACCTCACACGTATCTTTGACTCATGTTTTAAGTTGATATAAATACTGAAGAGTTGAACAGTGAAATAAATTGTAGGATGAACGTGACAGATGCAGGATTGTTGAGGCAGATACTCATAAGAGAGTTTAAAGAACAGATAGTTTGCTGTTTAACATTATCACATGATATGAACATTTATGATAAGGATCGCTTAAATTGTGTTTTTTGTCAGTGCAATCTGGTGGACTAACTCCGTCATGGAGACACTGTTTCTAAAGTTCCTCAAACATATCTTTTCTGACATTTACTGTTACGTGTGTGTGTGTGTGTGTGTGTGTGTGTGTGTGTGTGTGTGTGTGTGTGTGTGTGTGTGTGTGTGTGTGTGTGTGTGTGTGTGTGCGCGCGCGCTCACCTGGTCACAGGTGTGTAAGGCAGTCAGCAGCATCAGAGCGCCGGTGCTTGGCATGTACACGTGACGAGTGTGGATGTTGGTCAGCAGAGGAGACGCCAGGAAACTGAGAAAAGATAAAAACACTCAGAAGAATTCACACTTCCTGTCTTTTTTTCTGTCACTCAGCTCTTTGAATTCCTGAACACTGACAGATCTTCACCTGTGGGTCACGTAGGAAATAAAACCTGGATGGAGAATCTTGAAGTTTTCAGGCGGTTTGTGACCAAAGTACTCCCAGGGCCTGTTGGATAAACAACAAAGCAGTTTACTCAAGTACTGCACTTCAGTACATTTGAGGTACTTGTACTTTGAGTCTTTCTACTTATACTCTGCTACATCTCAGAGGGAAATACTGAACTTTTACTTCACTACATTTCTCTGACAGCTTTAGTTACTTTACAGATTTTTACACAAAACACATGAAGAGTTTATAAAATCTGATGTTTAGTTATTATTATATTTCTACAGGTACAGCTGATCGATCAGTCCATTAATCAATCAGCTGATTGACAGGAATTGAATGGTTGAAGTGATTTTTGCTGCTTTTCCTTTGAATGATGTTAATAATGTTAATGTTGTTAATGATGTTGAGGTTTGGACTGTTGGTCGTGAAGGAGTCACTTTGGGCTCTGGATCATTGTGATCAATCAATCAATCAATCAATGGAGAAAAGAATCAGCAGATGAATCCAGAATGAATCATTAGATACAAACTAGTTGAAAATGAGCTCCAACAGTAAAATGATGAGGAAGAATCATCTGATGAGATCAGACAGAACATTTACTGCTGTAATACTCAACACTACACCGTTACTGAGTACACACACACACCGTTACTGAGTACACTCACACTGTTACTGAGTACACACACACACCGTTACTGAGTACACTCACACTGTTACTGAGTACACACACACACCGTTACTGAGTACACACACACACCGTTACTGAGTACACACACACTGTTACTGAGTACACACACACACCGTTACTGAGTACACTCACACTGTTACTGAGTACACACACACACACCGTTACTGAGTACACACACACACCGTTACTGAGTACACACACACACCGTTACTGAGTACACACACACACCGTTACTGAGTACACACACACACCGTTACTGAGTACACACACACACCGTTACTGAGTACACTCACACACTGTTACTGAGTACACACACACACCGTTACTGAGTACACACACACACCGTTACTGAGTACACACACACACCGTTACTGAGTACACACACACACCGTTACTGAGTACACACACACACCGTTACTGAGTACACACACACACCGTTACTGAGTACACTCACACACTGTTACTGAGTAATACACTCTCGCTGTCATTGAGTAATACTCACACACACTCAGTTGTGCCATTGAAAGTACACTACACTGTTACTGAGTACACTTCTATTTGACACCGTTACTGAGAGTACACTCACGCTGTTACCGAGTACACTCACACTGTTACTGAGTACACTCACACTGTTACTGAGTACACACTCACGCTGTTACTGAGTACACTCACGCTGTTACTGAGTACACACTCACGCTGTTACTGAGTACACACTCACGCTGTTACTGAGTACACTCACGCTGTTACTGAGTACACTCACACACTGTTACTGAGTACACTCACACACTGTTACTGAGTACACTCACGCCTCCTTTAGGCGGGGTCCAAACAAGCCGTCCGGGCTGATGGGGCCGTTCAGCAGCTGCTCCCTTTCCTGGCATGAGAGGGTGGAGAGGGACAGCCAGATATTCCTCTGGATCAGGGTCTGCCAGGCCATGATGCGCGACTGCATGGCGGCGACACAGGACTACAGCAGGAGGATACTCTCCGAGGCTTTCCTGATCTCTCCGGCAACTTCCGGCGGCAGCAGGTTTGGCTGGGCGGCGAGGGCCTGGAGCGAGGAGGCGAGGAGGGAGATGTTGTTACTGGCGGCAGCTGCCTGGGCAGAGAACTGGTGCGCAGTCGGTCAACTTGACGGTGGTCTGGTCTGCAAGAGAGGGCGGGGACGGGCACGCGCCAACATAGCGGACATGAGGAAGATAACCGAGGAAGATGGGCTCCAACGGGGTCACAGCTGGGAAGCCTTTATGTGTTCGGCCGTACACCCCGGTGATGGGCACATACTTCCGCACTGGGGCATTCATCTGGTGGGGCTGTAAAGCCGCTTCAGTCGGATGGTTGACGGGGTGAAACGGGTGCAGGGGAGGACCAGTCGTCAGCAAGTACCAGTCTCCCGCTATCCACACTTTCCCAACAGGTGGCTGAGGGGGCAGGGGGATGTGTTTACGTCCCGCCGCCACTCTGATTATGCCAGGCAACTCAGGGAGGACGGCGCCAACCAGAGATGACGGCAGACCAGGACGGTTAACATTGCGGGACACGGGCAGGGGGTAGACCACCATGCGGTGCCAGGCCCGAGATGAACCAGGCTTCGCTTTGCAGTTTTGCGGCTCCAACTTCAACATTTTCAATACTGTCTATACTGATTTGAAGAAACGACACAGAAGTGGTTTATATACCAGCCAGCCACTGTTCATTAGTCAGCACCGGCTTTATTTTAGCCAATCAGAAGCGAGTAATGGTGCAGGGTTTGACGTTAGCTTTCAGTTTGGTGTTTTTGGCACTTTTTATTGCTTAATTATGTAAGAGAGATGAATATGTCAGGGTTTATGAGGTGAATGCCTTATTCAGAAACAGGTTTATACAGAGAGCTGCAGGGATGACGTATTTTTGTAGTTCCACCCAGAAGTTAGCGTCGCCCTGGTTCCCTCCACAAACAGCCAATGGGATTTTTCCATTGGATTTTGGATTATTGGAAATAAGCTCTGTGGCAAACAACAGTTTGATACTTACAGGTTTTGTTCAGCAAGATAATCTTCACACATGAACACCACTTTACGATGTTTGAAGCGTAAAGTCAATCTGCAGAAGTAAAAAGCTAACGTTAGGCTATAAACCAGCTACACCACAGTCACATGACTTCAGCGTCTCCACCACTGAGCTTCCAGCGCTGACCTCTTCTACAAAAGCCTTTGGGAAAGTTTGAGTTAGAACAGTTTGCAGTATAAACCAAACGAGGCTGTAAAGGCGGACGAGTGAGTAGATGAGTTTCTGTGTTCGGCGTGATGACGTTTAATGTCCCCGACAACCTCTGTAGTCTCATTTAGACACTTGTTAGCAACCGCCTTTTTTAAGACACGGAAAAGCTTCAAAACTCACCAGTGGAGTATTTACTGACGGATTTTATGTCGCAGAACATAATTGGAGAAAATCTCTTCAGCTTGTGTTACCACAGACCTTATTTCAGGCATCAAACTAAAAACCCATTCAAGAAACCCACTGACTTCCAGACGAGGGAACAGGAAGAGCTAACATGCTAACATGCTAACTCACTTCAGGGTTTTAGGAAAGCCCCCAGGAAGAGCGCCAGGCTTTGAAGCCAGTTTGACAGTGTCCAAACCGAGTAATTACAACTTCCGGGTCCGTCACGTGATGCACACTGGCCCCAAGAGACTTTTTCCCATAGACTCACATTGTGAAAGAGACGTCTGTAAATCAGAGGATAATTTTTTTTGAGGTACAACAACTAGCCAGTACGAACACTTAAACAGCCCTTATTTAAATCATGATGTCCTAAAAGTTGTAAAATGCATAAATAGCCGAATCCAGAGTTACAGAGTGACTGTGGTTCAGGTGAGTGAGCCTGAGACGGAGCGGCTGGGAGGCGGGGCTAAAGGAAGTGCTAGTGCGCTCGCTCTATGGGCCAAGAATGCGGAAGCTATGTGGAAGATCTGAGTAATTTTATACCCGGGAAGTCGAACCTTTTTTGGCTTCATGCACCGAGCAGCTTTCATAGAAATGAACGGGGCCCCGCCTCCAACACTGGATCCAGTTCTCTTTATACATCCATGGTTTTAGGACTCATTCCTGCAGCACTCTATAGAGAATAGGCAACCACGTGATGGCGCATTGCATTCTGGGTAGTGATCATCATTATTTAGGATACACCTTTTTGTTTACATTCATTTGCTTACAGCAACCACGAGCACACAGCGACATAAAGGAGTGATATTTATTTTTTATATTTGCCTTTTGTGTTTTACTTGAACGGTTGCAGACTTAGTAAGACAGTATAACACTAATACAATATAATATAATATAGTATGGGATATAAGATATAGCATAAGGTGCAATGTAATGATATAGTTGTCACAGCTGGTGAGTGTAAGGCAGCAATAGAAGCCAGATGCAATTTCAGTGATTTATTGCTAATAGAAGGCTTACAGGCAGGTACAGGTAGACAGACAGGTAGGATCCAGTACAGGCAGGTACAGGTAGACAGACAGGTAGGATCCAGTACAGGCAGGTACAGGTAGACAGACAGGTAGGATCCAGTACAGGCAGGTACAGGCTCAGGTTCCGGTTCTGGCTTGAAAGCAGAGTGGCCACTTTGCTTGTCTGGCAAGGAATGAATGGAAGTGGGCTGATGAGGGAATGAGATGCAGGTGAAGAGGAGGAGGGAGGGGAAGGCCAGGTAACTGCAGAGAAGATGAAGGAAGTAGGAACAGATGTGTGGATGGGCGGGGCAGTCAGGTGATGGGGAAAGGAGGGAAAGTCTGAGGACACCTGGTGGATGGATGGAAAATGGCAAAGGGGGGGGGGGTTTACTAATTATTAAATATAATATTTGATCCGTGATATAAATGACACATGGGTCCAGTGCACCAAAACATTTGAAACTAATACATACTAAAAACCAAATGCAACATCTGTATTTCTTTTGGTTCATTTTCCAGTTTCAAGAAGAATCTATAAGTTAAAATTTGCTATGTGCTGTTTTATGCACAAATCAGCATACTGCAGAGGTATTGTTCATAGCTTCTGAATTTCAGTACCTTAATTTCTCACTTTGTTGTAAAATGTCCCTAGTGGATGTTGCACCTAAGCAGACAGTACATTGTCATACATACTGCATTATCATGTATTGTTATACTACTAAGACCAAAGATGTGTCAGTGTTATGTATCACACCTTCATATCTTTGTGATTGAGCTTGAATTACATGTTGTGTTCTTTTTAATATTTGACTTTTCACAAACAAGATACACCTGTTTGTAGTGTATTTCCAGTAGGTCTGTGTATGTCACATTATATACGTATATATTCTTTTGGTTTATTTACCAGGGACAGTGTACATTAATAAACATTGCTGTAAATGTGCTGTAGTCCCTGGTCAGATGGTATATAGCAGGGGTTCTCAAACTTATTACTCAAAGGTCCGCATCCGCTTTTTATTGACGGTCTGAGGAACGACTGATCAATGAGCTGATTGGCTCTTAATTTTGACCACAAACATCACGTTTTGTTTGTAATATTTAATGCAGGATTGTTGCTGTATGTTGTGCAGTGACGTTTCATCTGTTAACAGACATCTTGTGTGGTTGATATGAAGTTGAAGTATGAAGTTTATTTCAGCCACAACTCTCCGACCGTGATCTGCAGACTACAGGTAGCCTACAGGTGGATCTGACAGGATGTAAATATTTCTGGGACTTCCTGTATATTCTCTGAAGGCTGCTGGAAACTGTCTGACTGGACTGCAGCTGTTTGTTACAGCGCCCCCTGCTGCTGCCGTCTGATCTCGTCCACTTTCCAAGCGAGGCGCAGTTCATCTCCATCAAGCCTGATGTCACTTTGTCTCTTTGATTCGGCCAGAACAAAACCGAAACTGGAGCAGACAGCTCCGAGAGTTAGTCCATGTTTATTTCTGACTCAGTCATATTCTTACAGCTACATTTACACTGGTTGTAGAAACCATGTACTACAGAAAACGAGACACTTTCTCCGGTGTAACGTTACTGCGTGAACTCTGCAGCAACAACACGCAGCGCTCTTTCCAGCAGTTAACGTCGCCATGACAACGATGTCAACGACATTAAAATCACATTCATCTGGAGGATCTCTGTGAACGATCTCCAGCTACACTATATATTCAGCGTCACTAACAATTTATTGATCAATATTGTAAGTATGTATTTCAAAATAGAAAACGTTACACTTCATAACGTATTATTTTCTTAACACGAGGTCTGGGCTGGGTCCGGGTTGATTTGCCGTTCGGTCCGGATGCGGACCTTGGTCCGGACTTTGAGAAGTCCTGTTATATAGTCACTCTAAAAAAAAAAAAAGTGTAAAATTAAAACAGTAATTGAAAGTGTATAATCAGCACGCAGAGCAATAATGGAAAGATAATACTAATGTTTTTATTAAGCTACATTGTGAGGTACTAATGAAAACATGCAACACAGATATGATGATATAATGACTATGATACCAAAAGGAAAGGTGCTTTTACTTATGTGGCACATTTCATTACAGGTGAACTCTGTATTCTTTATATTACTGCACATGTACATGACAAGTAACACACAGACGATTACAATAAACAGAATGAAGGAGAATGACACACAATCCTACAGGGGCCAAACTTAAAGGGTAAGAAAGATGTTAAACTACATTTGTGGGTTTTGTTTTTCTGAACTTTTCTCATTTATTTCTTAAGATAAGATCAGATAAGAGAAGCTAAACCTTTATTAATCCACGGAGGGGAAATTCAGATGTTGCAGCAGCACAAGGACAGAAATAAGTACAGATAAACAGAGAAAAGTAAAAAAAAAAAAAAGAAATTATATATATATATATATATATATATATATATATATGAAGTATTTAAAATAAATAAGAAAATAATCAAAACTATACAAGAGCAATTAAACTTTACAATGTACGCAGTACACATGCAGTACCCACAAACTGATACTGCAGTACTTTGACATAGTGGTGTGGTTAAGTACATGTAACCATCAACTATAACAGTGAACACCAGAATAATATAAGTAATTAGATGTCTGTATTAATATAGAAATATGCTGTAGTACTTTATGTAGTAAACAGTATAACATTATATACACACACACACACACACACACACACACACACACACACGAATAAATATATACATACAGCAGGAAAAATAAGTATTGAACACATCACCATTTTTCTCAGTAAATATATTTCTAAAAGGTGCTATTGACGTGAAATTTACACCAGATGTTGGTAACTGAAATGTCCACCCTCGTTTCATCTTCAGCATCCTGGTAGATGGCAGCAGATTTTTTATCAAGAATGTCTCGGTACATTTTTCCATTCATCCTTCAATTATATGAAGTATGCCAGTACCGTATGCTGAAAAACAGCCCCACACCATGATGTTCCCACCTCCAAACTTCACTGTTGGTATGGTGTTTTTGGGGTGATGTGCAGTGCCATTTGTCCTCCAAACATGGTGTGTATTATGGCATCCAAAGAGTTCAGTTTTGGTCTCATCTGACCAGACCATATTCTCCCAGTATTTCACAGGCTTGTCCAAATGTTGTGCAGCAAACTTTAAACGAGCTTCAACATGCTTTTTCTACAGCAGTGGAGTCTTGCGTGGCGAGCGTGCATACAGGCCATGGCGGTTGAGTGCATTACTTATTGTTTTCTTTGAAACAATTGTACCTGCTAATTCCAGGTCTTTCTGAAGCTCTCCACAAGTGGTCCGTGGCTCTTGGACAACTCTTCTGATAATTCTTTTCACTCCTCTGTCAGACATCTTGCGAGGAGCACCTGGTCGTGGCCGGTTTATGGTGAAATTATGTTCTTTCCACTTCTGGATTATGGCCCCACCAGCGCTCACTGGAACATTCAGAAGTTTAGAAATCTGTAACCAACGCCATCAGTATGTTTTGCAACAATAGGGTTGTGAGGGTCTTGAGAGAGCTCTTTGCTTTTACCCATCATGCGATGTTTCTTGTGTGACACCTTGGTAATGAGACACCTTTTATAGGCCATCAGTTGGGACTGAACCAGCTGATATTAATTTGCACTGACAAGGGGCAGGATTGCTTTCTAATTACTGATAGATTTCAGCTGGTGTCTTGGCTTTCCATGCCTTTTTGCACCTCCCTTTCTTCATGTGTTCAATACTTTTTCCCTGTGTCATTTCACATTATTACACATAACTGAATTTATGGACATCTATGGTTTGATTTCTTCGCATGTGTGGATTGCATGGGTTGTTGCTGACATTTGGTGAAAATTTCATTACAATAGCCCCCTTACAAATATATTTACTGAGAAAAATGTTGATGTGTTCAATACTTATTTTACCCGCTGTATACATACAGTATGATATCATATGGGATATAGAGTATAATATAAGGTGAGATGTAGAGATATAGTATAACATAATGTACATTAAAGTAAAATATAATGAGGCTATGGGTATAGTATACTAGAATTTATAATGAATATTAATTATAGTAATAAAAATATATATATTGTGAAATATAATACATACTATATGTATTTGGTGTGCAATATTTGCAAACCAATAGCCTGTGATTAATAGTCACAAGTAGATATTCTATTGTTATTTTATCTACCTGATGACCTGAGAGGTCTGATTGGATTCTAGGTCAGCAACGTTGGTAAGATTATTAGACTTTTCACAGTTTGTCCTGTGCTGGGAACACATGAAGTGATTTCATTATAATATTTTAATGTGGCTGCTGAATCAGTTTGAGCTTTCCAGTTTGTTTGTGTGATCAAGTAAAGAGAGCATCACAGCAGTCCAACTCATGTAAGATTAAAACATGCATTAACCAGTTTCTCAGAACCAGCTGGAGATAAACTTTTGTCCTAGTTATGTTACTGCTGATGACGTGTGAAAGACACAATCTGCAGACAAAATATAAAATATATATATACACACACACACACACACATCTTATGTTTGTTTATGTAAAGATACTGCTGCTGCTGCTACTGCTACAAATAATACCACCACCACTACCACCACTACCACTACTACTACAAATAATACCACCACTACTACCACTACTACTACTACTACTACTACAAATAATACCACCACCACTACCACTACTACTACCACTACTACTACTACTACTACTACAAATAATACCACCACTACTACCACTACTACTACTACTACTACTACAAATAATACCACCACCACTACCACTACTACTACCACTACCACTACTACTACTACTACTACAAATAATACCACCACTACTACTAGTACTACTACTGCTGCTGCTGCTGCTACAAATAATACCACTACTACTAAATATATGATGAACAATAAAGCAATACACAGACACTGGATGTGTTGTCATAGTAAGTATTTAAATGTTTTATTCACTCCAGCTGACTGTAATTCAGGCCTCGGGCCACATGAGCAGCTCGTTGGTTTGCTGCAGTACAACAGATGATCAGATCTTCCCAAAGTGAAGAATAAGTCAAATGAAATGTACATTTTTTGCGCGTTTGCTTTAGTGACTGAGAAACAGTTGTGGATTGTCTTTAGTGGAAGCGAACTGTGAAGCAGAATAAAACAAACGATGCGCACAGCGACTGTCTGCCACAGCAAGGGTGAAGTCCCAACTAACTTCTGAGTGTGTTTGCAGGTACCAAACTAAGCTCAGTGTAATAGGAAATGAACCGCCAGAGCTGACTGATTTTACTTTGGGTCTTTAAACAAACTTGTCCTGTCACCATGTGACTGCTTTTAGTGGGTTTGTGGTGGATTTTAAAGCATTTAGGAGAGAAATTATAGGGAAAAGTCCCGGAGACACGGCTCACACGGCGGTAGTTGGGGGAGGTTTAAAGGCTTCCCGATCAGAATACAGAAGAGTCCGACGCTTTATTCGCCGTACACACGAAGAGACACTGCTCCGCTGTCACTTGGATCCAGTGTGACCCTTTAGTTGTTCCTCCAGGTGTGTATTTTCTCCCTTTATCGGTGAGGAGAAAACACAAGTGGCCCCGTATTCCTGCCGCAGCGGTGAGCGGCGGGCTGGGTTGAGTCTCCACGGTCCTCATGGTGTGTTTAAGTGCCTGTCTTTGCTGGGAGTTCTCCATCATTCTCACCGGACTCCTCCAGAGAAGCTATCCGACAGAACGATGGCAGAAGAAGCTCCAGCTGCACCCGCCGCCCCGGCCGCTCCGGCCAAAGCAGCGAAGAAGAAGGCCGCCAAGCCGAGCAAGAAGTCTGGACCCGGCGCCAGCGAGCTCGTGTTGAAAGCCGTGTCCGCCTCCAAGGACCGTAAAGGCCTCTCTTTCGTCGCTCTGAAGAAGGCGCTGGCCGCCGAAGGCTACGACGTGGACCACAACGCCGTCCACATTAAACGCGCTGTGAAGAACCTGGTGGTGAAGGGGGCTCTGGTTCAGACCAAGGGAACCGGCGCGTCCGGATCCTTCAAGGCGTGCAAGGCCGCCGAGAAGCCCAAGAAGGAAGCGAAGAAAGCCGTCAAGAAGCCGGCAGCGAAGAAGCCCGCTGCCAAGCAGCCGGCAGCCGCCAAGAAGGCCAAAGCAGCGGCCAAGTCAACCCCCAAGAAGGCGAAGAAGCCCGCGGCAGCCAAGAAGCAGTCCGTGAAGAAGGTGACAAAGAGCCCGAAGAAGAAGGTGGCCAAGAAGGCGGCTACACCCAAGAAAGCGGCTACACCCAAGAAGGCGGCTACACCCAAGAAAGCAGCCAAGAAGGTTGTTAAACCCAAAGCTGCCAAAGCCAAGAAGCCTGCAGCCAAGAAAACCACCAAGAAGTAAACCCCCAAACCTGATCTTCATCTCCAACGGCTCTTTTAAGAGCCACCCAGATCCACCAAAAGAGCACGTTTCCTCAATACAGTCTTTATTTGGTTGTAGTGTGAGTGATGTGTGATATGTAATTTAGTTAAGTGTGTTGTTTAAGTTTTCTGTGTTGTGAATGCTTTTATATTTTATTTTTGTATTAAATGATTTGTATATTTGTGTGTTTGTTCAGTTAAGATCATTCCTTATGTCACAAGTTAAATATTTTCTAGAAAGCAATGCACTCCTGTACCTGTTATTGCACCCATTTAAACCACCTAACAGTGATGTTTAGTACTCGGGGTGGACCCACACAGTACATAGTTATACACACATGTAAGTACAAGGGAACAGGATGCTGGGAGAATATGTACTGTATTTTTTAAATAATGAGCAGCTATTATGTTATTTATTTCAACATAAACTACATACCTACAGTGGAGGGTACACATGATATCTGTACAGCTCCTAAATAATTACTGGTACATTTGTGTTTTTACTTAACCTTTTAAAACAAAGGTCCAGGGGAAATAGTTCTACTTATTGGGAACAACACTGTACTTATAGGGTGGATTTACAGTTGTTACACAGGCTTCTGTTTATTGTTGTTATGCAGTACAGGAAGTAGAAAAGCTTTTTTATGATGAGGCGGTTGTAGAAGATGATTGATTCAAAATTAAAATATGATACAATGAGCTATGGGGCATTTCATAACTTTAAATCTCAGCACGTCTCTGA
>VMKM01001372.1:45000-91767 GCA_008360985.2 Macquaria ambigua
CCCAATTTTCCAGACGGAACATTTTCCAACATTTTACTTTCTCCATGTAAACATTGTGTCAGGTTCAATAAACACGACTGACGGCCGTCCTGTTCCACAGCAGTCTGCTCACATGACGCCTACATACATAGATCATTATTAATATAATTTTCTGCCTTTTGTTTTGCACTTTTGATTTGTTGCTGGGGTCTTACTGCTCTTTTCAAGACCACAACAAGAGCCAGAGACAGAGAGGGGGTTTCAGAGTCTGAGACTGTGGGCCTCCTCTCAGACCAAGCATGGAAAAAGGCCTGAAGGCGCTCAATTCCTGGATGCCTATTATGTTATTTGATCCCATAGACACTCATCAATTAAGCCAAGAAAGCCTAACATTGTGGTTTGACATAACATCAGACTACATAAAGTCTGTCCAAGGCATTTATTAGTTTCTGACTCTGGGAAAACTGTAACACACAAACAGCTGCATTTACCCAGCTATGTTCATCAAACACACGTGACACAAATGTTGTATACTAACGATTAACTGAGTAAAAAAGTTTGCTCTTCCAGAGTCAGTGTGTGCCAGACATAGCACAATACTTCATATATAATAATTAAACAGTAGTTAATACTGCATGCTGTTTTACATTCTCAAACTTAAGTTTATAATATCTTTATATCTATTTATGACACACGCCTCTATCTCTATCCATCTATATCAGAATCACGTTTATAGCCAAGTAGGTTTAACTATAGTAATTAGATATATTATATATATACTTAATGAAAAGCTATCATACAAAGTTAATGTATTTATTCATATGTTGTACATCATTTATCTACAGCTTTGTTTTAAATTACCACATTAGTGATGTTACGTTCGTGAACGATCCGGTTCTTTTCAGCAGCTCTTTGGTACGAACGATGTTGTGCCCACATTTCACTGCCTGCCCTGAATCCACTGCCCTTTATGTGAACAGTGAGAAGCAGGCAGTCACAGTGCTGCATGAGTAGCATTCAAGGCAACTTTATTTACATGACACATTTCATACAGAGGTTAAATTCAAAGTAGTAAATTCACTGATGAAGCAGAGGGATGTGGCATCGCCTTGTGTAATGTTCACACTGCAAATCATCGACATCAGGTCTGGCAGTACGAGTCATTTAGTCCAGATATGAGAAATGAAATTATATTGTGGGATGTTTCATCTGATCCAGATCTTATCCTCTCATCATCCTAATGATTATTTCACCGATAAACATAGTAACCCCAAAGAACAAAGATCCGGCTCCCATCATTAATCACAGTAGACACATCACTTAGATTACAGCTTGAAAAACATGTTTAAGTATGCAGTACCTCTTAACATACCTATCAAATGTTGTATATTAATGAGTGATAGAGTTTGCTCTTCCAGTCAGTGTGCCAGACAGCAGTACATAATACTTCGTATAGTTATCAGTATCAGGTTTATAGCCAATAGAAATGCTTCTTTGTATTCTATTTGTTAAATGATGATAAACATTTATTCTGATCTTATAATAGACAATAAAAAGGACTTTACTCTTCCAGAGACAGTGTGTGGCTCTTAAAAGAGCCGTTGGTTTGTTGTATCGGGGAGCAGACAGGATCGTTTACTTGGAGCTGGTGTACTTGGTCACGGCCTTGGTGCCCTCAGACACGGCGTGCTTAGCCAGCTCACCGGGGAGCAGCAGGCGGACGGCGGTCTGGATCTCCCTGGAGGTGATTGTGGAGCGCTTGTTGTAGTGAGCCAGACGGGAAGCCTCACCGGCGATACGCTCGAAAATGTCGTTCACGAAGGAGTTCATGATGCCCATGGCCTTGGAGGAGATGCCGGTGTCGGGGTGGACCTGCTTCATCACCTTGTACACGTAGATGGCGTAGCTCTCCTTCCTGGTCTTTCTCCTTTTCTTGTCCTTCTTGCCGGCGGTCTTGGTCACGGCTTTCTTGGAGCCCTTCTTGGGCGCTGGCTTTGGCGGTTCAGGCATGGTGGTAACAAGTTCGCGGTTCAGAGTGAACTGTGTGAAATAATCGGCGCGCCGGCTTTTCTTAAAGACTCTTGATGCAAATGTGACTGCGCCGTCCCTGCTCTGCTATTGGCTGCTTCTCAGTGCGTCATGGAGTAAGTGCACGAGGAGGTCTCTCAGCGCTACTCGGCTGTTGTGTGTGTGTGTGTGTGTGTGTGTGTGTGTGTGTGTGTGTGTGTGGCTGGTTAAAGTGAACGGAGACTTTCACCTTCAGTTTATCGTGTTTGTGATGATATTATTATTATTTAAGGACTCCTGTTGTGTTTCCCTTGTTATTCAGTACTTTCACAGCTTCCTTTATCATGTCTTCCTGATACTATCAATGTGCCACATATGTTCTTTTCCTGACAAGAAAATATGAATGAAAGAAGTCTTGTAAAATGTTGCATATACTTTACCCTTGTATGCTTCTTTAATTCACCTGCTTTTGGGATTGCACCTACAGTAAACTCAAAGAGTTCAAAGTTTAACTGTTGATTTCATGATAAATCTGTGCTATGATGTGTGTAGGGAAGGCCAATTTCAAAGACTGTGATATCTTATGCAGCATATTTGAGTTTTGAGAAGTGCCATATCCATACCAGCGAGTCCCAGATATACAACAACCATCTTGTTTAGGTGTTATTATATAATTACTGAATTCCCCAGCAGATTCACCCTGTAAGAAATACACATTTGTGACTCTTGACCCCTGTGATATATTTGTCTTTTAGCCTCCATGTCTGAATCACACAGATCAGACAATGACGCCATCTAGTGGATAAAGTCTGACATGGTAAATATTTCTGTACACTCAAATAAATGTCCCACATCTATACACCAGTCAGTGTTTATCATCTGTTATTATGTTGTTATGTGAATTATTGAAAAGACACAAAGAAAAACTATTTCTTAGAATAATACTTCAGCTACAGTTATAAACCCCATTTATATCAATGAGGACAGGCTAAATATCATCAGTGCTATATATACATATACTTTATTATTATTATTATATTAAATATAATTATCTGCAGGTTCATCACTACAAGTGACACCGTTCACACTGTCACTTCAGACAAATTATTATAAGAATATAACAATGTTTTATTTTGTTAAATTTCACTTTTTGTTTCATAGATAGTTTTAGCTTTGATATGTACTGTGTGTGTGTGTGTGTGTGTGTGTGTGTGTGTGTGTGTGTGTGTGTGTGTGTGTGACAAACAACACAACACATTTTGTCTTTATTAAATACAAGTTGGTTTAGATTCAAATTCACTCTCAATTCCACCAGTAAAGTGAGTCAAATCAAATGATTTCTACATACTGAAATATTATATTTCCATCTTGAATATTGTTTAAAACTGAGTGTTTAAATAAAGTCCTTAAATAAAAATGAAATTCATAATCAAGACAGTCTTCTTCTCACTGTTTGGCTCCTCCGAGGGCTCCGAAAGCTCCAGGCTTACTGTGTCATTTAACTGGAAATGTGCACAATCAAGCACAATATCAACTGACACATGGCCTATTGTAGGTCCTAGTTTGTTTTTTTTAACCTTGAGGTCCTGTTTTGAAGGCTGTCATTGTGTCAAAATGTAGTTTTAAGGTCTTTATTATGTTAAATATCCATCAATTAATTTGTTTAATCAAATCAACACATAAAAATCTGACAAAAAGTTAGTCAAAGGCACCATCAATTCACAAAACACTCCTCGGTCACCAGCCAGCAGCCACATCTGAGTTTGTTTCAGTTTATTTCATAACTCTTGTGCATATATTATTAACAGTTTAACAAACAGGATTCTTTTTGTTAAAAACACAATGTAACATTAACAGGATGAGGTTTAACATGTGATACACTTAAACCACTTATACACAGAGAACTTCAGAAAAATTTTGGCTTATTCAGACCAATTTGGCAGCGTTGTTTTGGGGAATGGTGTCAGTAAAGGTACTTGATGGACGGAGGCAGCTTCACGGATGATTCACACTCACAGGCAGCAAAGTCTACGGACTCCACACAGAAAGGAAACTACCTCCACTACTGTTGGCAGAACACAACATCCCTGGGTGGACATGAACGTAGGGCTGTATTCAATCAAAACCATGCATTAAAAAAATAGTTACACTTTGCAGGTAGGTACGCCTACAAACAGTCGCTTTTCAAGATTTATTGAAGAATGTCAAAAATGCTGCAAAATGTGGATTTGATTGAAACATAAGACTAATTTGTGGACAAAGAGCACCAGTTTGTGCCTCTAAAGGGAGCGCAGTCTTTACGTGTGAGGGGTTTTCATTACGAGTCCAGTCAAACTATGAAAAAATATGTGGTTCTAGTAACTGGCTAGTTGGTGAACGACTGTACCTGGAGAGCTAAGTGCTAACACGCTAGTCAGTCGGGAACATATAAGTGCTACTCAGTTCGCTGAGCTTCTTTTTGTTTTCTCTGCACTCTGAGTTGTTTGTTCTCAGGATTGTGCATCATTTCATTCAATAAAGAGTTACTGATGGGGGGATAAAAGCTAACAAGCTAGCTAACTGACAGTAAGCAAGCTCACTAGCTTGGTTGCTAACTAGCAGGTTTCTATAAAGGGCACGCTCACACCAGACAGCGGAACAACTAAATTCATCACTCAGTGTGTTTTTGCAAAATATGTGGTTGTAGAAGCTTGGTGGCTAGTTGGTGAACTACTGTACCTGGAGCGCTAACTGCTAACATGCTAGTCAGCCGGGGAGCTTAATCTGTAATAATACATCTTCATTTATTAGTCGATTTATGTTTTGTATTAATAATCTGAATTTTCAAAGTAACTAGAAAGTAAAGCTGTCAAATAAATGTGGTGGAGTTGAGGTATGAAGTAGCATAAATGGAAATACTCAAGTACAAGTACCTCAAAGTTGTACTTAAAGTACAGTACTTGAGTAAACATACTTAGTTACTTTCCACCGCTGAATCCAACAATGGCAAATGTCAAGTATTTATGTGATCAGGAGTCCCCCGATAATCATCATTAACATCACAAGTATAAACCAGAATTAAACTTAAACTGGAGCACAAATGATCTTCCTCAGGTAAAGGTGAGGATTTTAAAAGGTAAATGAGTCCTTTTTGGATGAAAACACAATTCTTAAATGAATAAATTCTGAAAATGACGATTCCTTAAAAGGCACAAACTGAATCCACGGATGCATTTAACTGAGTTCACGATGAGCCTAAAAAACTAAAAAGTGTGTGTGTGTGTGTGTGTGTGTGTGTGTGTGTGTGTGTGTGTCTGTGTGTGTGTGTGTGTGGAGAGCTAATGGAGGATGTTTGTAGGACTTGAGGGATAAATAAGGCTGGACATCTCCGATCTACACAGTACAAGGATAGCAGCTTCAAGGATAAACATAACACATTTCACAACTGCAGAAAACAGGATTGAAACAATAAAACAGGAATTACTGTAAATTCTCAAATAGTGGTCCGAGTCTTTAGTAGAAAGAGACATTTATTTTGAATAAATCCTCCTGTTTTTAAGTTAATTTGACTGTATTTCAGTCAGAAGTCTCCCTCTTTCCTGATCTGTGTTGTTGTTTGCTGTTAATAAAAACTTAAAACTTCCTCCTTTTCTGTTTCACATCAAAAGCCTTCCAGTTGTTCCCTTCACTTCCCTTGGAAGGCTTTTATTGTGAAACATCTACAGAAATTTTAATTTTATTACGAATGTGAGAACAGTGTTTTTTTTAAAACAACAGTGTTTTTTTAAATAACTTTCTGTAGGTTTGAACTAAGTTTGGAGTCAGTTAAAAACATCTCACTATCTTTGTGTTTACATTTTATTCACATTATCTTGTTTCTGAAAGTCAAGAGTGACTATCCGTGATCACATTTCCATTCTTTTCTCACTAGTTTGTGAACGGCAGCTAACATTAGCAGACCAGATCTAACGGTGGCTAAGCTACTAGCAACCCAACATCAGCTAACAAGGCACAAATCTAACGTAAAATGATTAAAGGGGTTAATGCTGCGTCCTCTACGTCATATGGGAGCGATGGTAGAGTTGGGAAAGATGTTCATGTTTCCACGACATCTTTCAACTCAAGACGGTTGTACGATTGCAGAGTTGGTGGTGTGAGGGTTAAAATGGGCAATAAAGCACTACATCCTTTAAATCTGGATTTAATCACTTTAAACGATGGACTTTGGCTGACATCAGGAGTCCATATATGTTTGCATAAGCTCCGAATTGGATATATTAGAGCTTTCAGAGAAATCAGAGTTTCCCGGTCAAATTTGACCTTTTCTGACTCGTCTTGCTGAAATAAGTCGTTTAATTTCTTACCAAAAACGTTGGTGAAGCAAATTTCCAGTGAGGAAATCTTCAAAACTGAATTGATTTAATGGTCGTTTTATCTGAGTTTCCACTTTACAAAACCGACCTTAATTTATTAAAATGGAAAAAAGCACAATTTGAACATAGTGACGTAACATCAACTACCAACAAACGGGTCCACTAATGTTAGCTGAAGAACATATGGTGAAGAAACAGTGTGGTTGAAAGCTCTGGCACTAGTTAATAGACATATATAATAAATGATAACCTTCAGAAGGACAAAAAACCTCTGCTAATTTATCTTTTTTACCCTTCCTTCACACTGGACCTGACTCTTACAGGAGAACTGGCCATTATTCGGCTTTTTATTTGAGGATTTACAGTATTTTACGTCCCATTCTGGCAATCACACTCGTTTTTCTCACTGACACACATACTCATGCCACTTATAGTTGCTCGGTTGATATGTAGGAGGAAGTACAAAATAACAGCAAGAAGAACAGGCCACACAAAGGTAGAGAATACTAAATACTTCGGATTCAAGCCCCTGAACATACAGTAGAAACCAAAACATCGCTCAGCTAAGATGAGTTGACAGGAGGAACCTGTGGCGTCGGCCCCAGACTGTGAGACCCTGAATGCATCTTGCTGTCAGGGACACTGGTGTGTTTAAAACGTTATCTGAGATAGGCTATGGCTTTGGCCCTGGTCAGAGCAGGAGGGGACGCAGCTGAGGAAAACTAAACTCGGACAAATCGTCTTTAGCAACAACCAAACGTCCTCTCTCCCTTAAAATGTGTTCAGATGATTTTTTTCTTCTTCTTTTTACTCCCCTCATCTGTCTTTACACCGTCATCATTTTAGAAAAATAGAAATCAGGAAAACATTGTTACAAAAATAAACCAAAAAGTTTGTCCAAAGTCGACATCCACATGACAACTTCACATAAATATGGACTGATATTGCACAGCGAGGGATTTTCTTCTGATATGAAGTAAATCACTGACACAATTTGTAGAAAAAAAGAAAAAAAAAGAAAGAAAGAACATGTTAGGACGTTAAAATGATCAAAATTTGCATGTGTCCTGGTTAGCTTTGAATGTTCTCCAGAGAGCAGCAGCAGGTCCCAGGCCCTCCTACATCAGGCAGAGAAATCCTCCGAGTCCTGCTCCAAAGAAAAACAACAAAAAGCAGAAAAAAAGCAAAAAGAGCTTCAGAAGTATCACCGGTGAATTCTGGTTGAAGGCACAGAGTTCCAAAAAAAACAGTGGTGAATGCTGATTTTGTTGAAGTGCAGCAGCAGTTTTTTGTGAGTGTGTTGTGGCGGGGGGGCGGGGGGTTCCTGCGGGTGGATGGTCTCCTGATGATCGGAGGGCAGGGCGTCAACTCTCTGTGGAAACACAAGACAAAGACAGGACAAGATTTTACTGTTTGTTCTCTCATTCAGAGGCCAGAGAGCAGAAAAACCCTCTGAACTCTGCAACAGAAACAGTCTGCCAGCACCTACGCTGACGTTCTGAGTATCTTCAAATGCTTCATCTCCCTAAAATCTGAACAACCAGAAAAACTGAGAAAAATGATTGAAACTGTGTCATGAATTAAAACCGCTCCATGGACATCCATGGCACCACCTCACGTTGTCACCACGTTTGGCACCGCAGGTAACGCAGCTTAATGATGTCATCAACCTGCGACACGTGCATACAACGTGATGATACGAAAGACAGACGTCTTAGCTTTCAGATGCAAAAAGAATGAATGCTCGAGCTGTTACGGTTTTTATTTTACATCACTTTAAACAGGCCGGTTAACAGCAACACGCAGCTTTTCTCTAAAAAGTGAACATGTGAGACGTCGTCACCCTGCAGGTTATTAAAGAGACAGATTTGATTACAAATGATCAGGCAGTTCAAAGAAGCCCAAGTGATGTCTTGGTGAAGTGTGTGGTTCCTGAGTGGGGGGGTCTCTGCAGGGTGATTGACAGCTCAGGGTCTCCCGCCCCCACCTTTCAGCATCTTCCTCGAAGTTAATCCTCCGTGCAGCGGCAGATGGTGCTCGGAGCGTCCGTGGCTGTGCCCTCAGCAGCTCCTGTAGTTATGAATGATTGCATGGTCTTAGGCATTAAGTTGGATCAGTGTAATCCAGCGCAGCATATGCAGCAGCCCGCTGGGGCCAAATCCCCCAGGCAGGAGAACTTTCCTCCTTCACTTCCCCTCGTCAAGGAGGCCACGAGGTGTCAACATGGCCTCCAACGTCCCACATCAGCCAAACACGCTGTCCTGAAATAAAAGTGTCATCGGAGGAGGTTTTATTCTGTGGGCGGAGATTAAAATAAAAACTAAACTGAGATCTGAAAGAAGAGTTTAATCTCATCTTGCTAACCCGACCAGAGGTGAGACACCAGCAGCGTGTACCGCCACAGGACTCCCCGGCCTCGTCGTACCTCACTTACAAATGATTCAAACGAGGGACGAGGTTTACCGTTTTTAAATTTGGGGAAAAAGAAAGAGAGCTGGTTTCGGGTTGGCACTCTGTATCAGCAGTTCCGGGACAAACTGTCTTCACCAGGCTGACAGGAAGGTTTAAAGTTAGCTCCATGCTGAGGATACAGGAGAGAAACAGTGAAACCAGGAAGCTCCTGCTGAAAGTGAAGGCTGGACATTTAGAAAGTAGGAGATTTGATCAGTTTCCTGTTGGGATCATGCTTCACTAGGCACACAACAGACAAAAAGAAAGTGTCTGTGTGGATATTTGTACATTTCCAGAGATGGAAGAGTGTCTGTTTCATGAGACAAACATCTAAAATTCTCCAGAAAAGCTTCAGAAAGTGTCGACAGTGCAGATTTCCCTCTGGGTTACGTGTTCTGTTTGAGAACGCAGCAAATTTACGAAGAACTGAACAAACGAGAGATTCAAACGCAGAACATCACTGTCTTATATCTGTGAGGAGGTTCGTATGTGGTGTGAAAGCAAAGCAGACCAACAACAGGATAAACTACCATTAAGAATCAAAAGATAAACTTTAAACTGTTAAATCTATCTGCTCATCGTTGCCACAAATAACCACAACTTTCCTGATCAATCAGAAAGTACAAGTACACAGTAGCAGTTCAGAGACATGTTGTGTATTATAGCAGCGAGCGAGCTTTCTTGTTTCTCTCTGTGTGATTCGTCACCATTTGTGATTTTTTCTATCACTATTTCTTCCTGAGCTCTTTGTGACACCAGAGAAAATAAATAAATAAAGTTCAGTAATGTGGAACTGCAAAATAGAGCTTCCCGTCCCTGCATGTCCTTATTTTTGTCTTTTTCTGGATTTTCTAACTTGTTGTTTTATGTCTTTTCTTCTTTCTTCCTCCTGTAAAGCTTTTTGAAACTTTTAAAGTTTTAAAAAACTGCTATATAACTTATTGTAGCTTCAGCACAAAGTCAAATAAACCCACTGCTCTGAATGTAAAGCATGCTTCTCTCCACACCCCAACAGGTGTTTTCTGTTAGCAAAGTCCTGATCAGAGTTCAGACATGAGTTACACCACAGAGGGCGCCAGCATACAAACACAGACACGTTTAAGCCGTAAAGTTCAATTACAAAAAGCATAATTCATTTAAAATCTGGTTCACAAAACTGGTTCTAATTCCCTTCTGCAGCGGTGAGAGAAGTACTCAGGTAATTTACTTAAGTAAAAGTAGAAATACCACAGTGTAGAAATACTCTGTTACAAGTAAAAGTCCTGCACAAAAGTACTAGCATCAAAATATACTTACAGTACCAAAAGTAAAAGTACTCATTCTGCAGAATGGCCCATTACAAAATAATGTTTATTATAGGATTGATCACTGATAGATTCATGTATCACTTTAAACACGGCTCAGAAAGTAACAAATATAATTTTATATATTGTTTTATGGTTCTTTAATGTTGCAGCTGTGAAGGTGGAGCTACTGTTAATGACTTTATATACTGCTGGGGAGTTTAATCTATAATAATATGTCATATTGTATTTGTTGATAATATTGTTTATGAATAACCTGAATCTGTCTCGATCTGTCCTCTCCGACAGATTGACGATTACTTATCTGACTGAGTGTTAAACCTCAAACCGGGAGTCATATCGACTAAAAGAAATAATAATTTGTTGTATGAATGTATGCATTGATGATGTTGCTCATTGCACTTCAGGTCGATCCACTCAGCTGTGTTACTTCAGTTTCCAGGCGGCGCTAAACACCAGGCTCATGGTGCAGTTTTTAATTTGAAAATTAAAAATATGCTTCTGTGTCCTGGTTAACAGGGTTTTTTCAGGTCACTATAAAGTCTTACGTCTTAAATTACAACTATCAGGCTTTAAAAATACATTCAATCTGAATTTACAAAGGTCTTAATTTGAAATGTGTTTTTATGAATTCATATATTTGTTTTCGTCCAGTCTTTCAGCTTGTTGTTGTTAATCAATACAGTGATCAAATGAGCCAGATTACATCCAAATACAACATCAAATGTAAGATATATGGAGCTGAATGCATTTTGCACTTTAACCATGAATAAAAAGCTGAACTTGAGTATTTTATTTGAAGCTTGAGGCGAAGAAAAGCTTTTTAAATCACACTCAATAAATCATCTTCATAAATATCATAGAAATACTTTAAGACACACAAGTCTGGTGATATTCTATATTTTTCTTCATGCAGCAGTGAGTGTATCTGCTAACAAGTGTTGAGTGTGAATCACAGCCATCCTTCATCACCATCAACACACACACTGGAGTTTATTCACACACCGTCCTGCTGCCCCAAATACTCACTAGAGCACCAAATGTGGATTCATCCGTCGCTGAAAATAGTCCCCAACAAATGCCCTATTTCCTCCTGAAACTTTATATCTGTGAGGTGTTTTTAAAGATTTACATCTTCAGCAGGAACCAATGGGCTCGGAGCTGAGAGCCACAGACAGGAAGTGAGACAGGACTGAGAGACGGACTCACATGCTGTTAGTTTTTGTCTTTTAATGGGATTTGTTGACAATAACAGAAGTATAAAATATTGCCAGCCTTATTCTTTAACTGTTTTTTTTAAATTCTACCTTGTTGTATTTATTTTAGTATTTCTTTATATTATTCTAATTAGATTTCTTTGTCTTGTGGTGGATTTCACTGTGCACCTTGAGAATCTTGATCCTGCAGCTAAAAAACATGATTGTGTCATTATTATTTTTGACTGAATGCTTTTTTAATGAGAAATGTTAGTAAGTCATTTAGGGGCCCCTTGACCCCACTGACCCCTGGGCCAGTGCTCAGTTGGCCCATTTAGTATCTCCAAAACATACAGTGTGTATGAAACACACCTTTGTAATATCTTCAGATATCTCATGATCGTCCACTAGGTGGTGCTGCAGCATTTCTCCACATCCTCCTCCTCCACTTTGAGTGGGAGGTTTATTTATTTCGGTCTCAGAGGAGAGACGCTGCTCTGTTTTGTTTACTGCACGTGTTGTTGTAGTTTCCTCTAATGTCCTTAAAGAAGGTTGTTGATGATCAAGACTTTTTTTTTTTTGTCTCTTTCCAGGAAGTCGTTTTTTATCATTAAAGCCCCGAGGACGGGATTAGCTTGTTTCTGAGGAAAAAGCTTCAGATTGAGGGTTTTTTCCTTCCCCCCCCCCACACACACACACACACACACACACACACAGCTTGACCTCTGCAGATGTAATTTTACATTAAGATGAAAACAGTGACATTTGGACGCTCTCTCTCGCTCCAGCGGTCTTATTCCCCTCTGGACTATTTTCAGCATGAGTGTGTCATGCGTTTGGAGATGCAAAGCAGATTAAACTCTCTGCATGTTATGCACATGTTATGTGATGTATGTTGGTTCAGAGCAGGCGGTACGGAGGAGTCACCAATGAAGATGAAGACGCGTCATGCATGTCTGGCGTTGCACGGTGGGAATATATGCAGAGAGAAAAGCAGTGTGTGTGTTAGATTTGATGATTCACTGCTGGGGTTGTGAAACATCACGCTAACCTGGAGGGTGTTTTTTATTTCTTTATTTATTTTTATGCTGTCAGCTTAGAAAGTGGAGGAGATTTCATGTTTTGTTTTTTTTGTTCCACCACTCATTTGGATTTGTTCACGGTTGCCACGGTTACCCTTTGAGTTTTCAATAAGCTGTTCTGACCTTGACTCTCTCTTTCAACTCTCATGTTTATCATCATGATGATAAAGAGTGGCTGCTGAAGGTCTGAAGGTGTGCTCCAATCATCTCGTCAATTCTTCCTCCAGTATGAGTAATAAAGTATAACTGATATTAAGCTTTTATTAAATATGAGGTGACAGGCGGGCGTACGGAGGCCAAGTAGTGACAAATGTCACTGACAACCCATCTGATTAGGTAAAAATATATATGTTATTAAAAAATAAATAATGATGTGTTAAATTATATGGAAGTGTATTGCTGTCACGCCAAAAAAAGAAAAATATTTTCTCAATAAAAACCAAAGAATAAATTAATGACTTCGAACAAAAAATAAATTGCTTCTGTCAAACCGACATTTGACAATTTTGTAATGTCATTTTTTTGTTTAAAGTCAGTAATGTAACAGCATTTAAGATATTGAACATAATCACCTCTATCAGCAGCTTTAATTTACTCTATTATCTCTTTATATGTTCACTTGTGTGTCATTTGTTCCTTTTGGGACTCCATACACCGACGACGCTTACAGTTGTTTTACCAACATTTAATGTCTTTAATGTTCAAGCTCTTTGTTTTCTTTAATGCTGAAACAAATACACATCAATGACTGAGCAAAAATTAGATTAAAGAAAAAATGAAACAAAAGATATAGGAACTTAATACGGGGTACCAGAAGTGACAATATTTTGATATTGGATTTTTTCTGCTACCCTGGGAGGGAGGTCATAAAAACTAAAATATATGAGATTTTGAACATTTAAGATGTTGAATATAATCTCTCTATCAGCAGCTTTAATACAAAAACATCAGTATTGGTGGAGCCCTAAAATAGACCGTGATGAGTGAGGAGGTGTGGCCCTCCCTGACCTCTGGCTGTGAAGATGGCCGGCGGATCACGTAGCGCGCTCGGCATTATGTACTTAATAACAGACACTGCAAATCCCAGCAGGACGGGTCAGCACAGCGCTGCAGCCTGCAGGACTTAACTTGAGCCAAAGTGTTTTTGCAACCATTACACAAATACGACTGCAGTTTTAAAAGG
This sequence comes from Macquaria ambigua, assembly GCA_008360985.2. Classification (NCBI taxonomy): domain Eukaryota; kingdom Metazoa; phylum Chordata; class Actinopteri; order Centrarchiformes; family Percichthyidae; genus Macquaria; species Macquaria ambigua. The sequence continues at coordinate 58,555 of VMKM01001372.1, forward strand.
ATCTCCACACATTTCAGACCTCAGCAGGAGGGAGAAAAAAACACACACACATCTCAGATCTGGATGCATAAATTGACCGTATCCAAATCTGTTTTCACACCCAACCTACATAATCCAGGGACGCTCTGGCTGTATTTTGCATGGACGGGAATTATGGGAAATCTGACAGTGACGGGCACTCAAGAAGAAGCCCACAGCTCTTACAGTATATCATAAACATATTTACAAAAATACCAGTATTGGCTTTAAAGATGCATGTTGATGGAGCCCTAAAATAGACAGAAATGACCAAAGATGTTGTCGGCTGTTGGATCAGTTTTCCACCACAGGTCTCATCACTGAAGTAAAAGGAGGGTCAACTATGAATCACATCTCCTGTGGATTCATATCACAAGGGTTTATTTTAGCCTATAAACAGTTAATGAACTCTTTTCTGCAAATAATAAAAGTTGGTAAACTGAATTTTGTCTCAGAACTTAAAGAGCAGAATTGTCCCTGAAAATGATAAATGTAGTGGGTCGAACTGTGCGTATGTGTTGTGTTTTAGCATTTGATTAGAAGGCAGCAGCATAACTTCACTGCAACTGTAGAGAAACAAAGCATTGACAGGGTCTCTATTGCATAACACCATGAACAGAGTCTTTAAATGTCCTGCCCCAGCCAACATGTTTAAAACAGTACAAACTAGCATTGCAAGCTACATGTTAGCACTTAGCCCTGCCACACACGTCTTGACAAACTTCTCTTCTAAGCAGCAGATTTATGCATGAAAATAAATAAGACTTTAGCCCCAAAACATAAAAACATCACTTTGGTCACTTTACACTTGTTTCAAGTAACTTAGCATCACATTAGCAACAAAAGCAACAAGACGAAGAGTCTGCAGTCATGCTCGCAGCTCTGTGACGCTGTACTTAGACACAGTGGTGCTCTGAGCTACATGCTAACGGTAGCATGCTAACATGCTAATGCTGCATTCACGTCACATTATTCAGATCGTAATTAGGAGCAGCCGAGTCAGAAAAAAATAACGCTCACATCAACCTTCAAATTGTTTTTACGACTCAAGATTGATTAAAAATAAAATAACTACAGGACGTGTCAACAAACTGGCAGTAAAAACACTACAAATGCCTGAATCAATAATAAAGAATATTATAAATAAAATCCAATATTATTAAAATACTTTGTTTATTTGTGTCTGGTTTCACTTGCTAACGAATTGCAGCAATTTGCTAATGGTGTAACTACAAGGCTACCAACGGGAGTAACCTTATTGGAAAACTCCCAGTTAGTTGAATGCTAGTTTAGTTAGCATGTGTGTTAGCATGCTAACATTTGCTAATTAGCACTAAACAAAAATTTAAATTTTGACCTGATGGTGGCGCTAGAGGAGAAGTCAGAGGATGACCAAATTCATCAGGATTCATCATCTGAGAATCATGAATGTCTGAACCAAATTTCACGGCGATCCATCCAACAGTTGTGGAGATATTTCAGTCTGGACCAACATGCTGCTAGCATGGCTAAAAATACCCAAAGTAAACAGAGCAAAGAAAATGCAGACCTTCCCAGAGAAAGGTCCAGAACAAGCAGAGAAAATGAAGCTAGCAGAAGTGCAACACGTAGAGTTCCTAAAATAAAACAGCCGCTAAACATCCTGTGCAATCCCCTCTATAGGTGAGTGTACGAATTCTATGTGAAAACATATTAGCAACCCTTCAGGAGCCAGAGGAAAAACAGGAATATCACACCTGAAGCGTTAACACATTTATAAAGTGCTGTTCACACGTCTACATAAGCATGTTTAGAGAAATGGATGCAGTGGGCTTGTCACTTAAAAGTTATACCTTTAAAAAATAGTCAAAAGGTGAACATGAGCTGTCATGAGGTTTGTCAAATGTTCCTGCGATGGTTCATCTGCGAGCAGAAATATTCTCCTGTTGTCAGAGTTTCTGCTCCAGTTCCTGTGTGTTTTATTTTTCTAACCGTCTGAGATGAATGAAGGAACATTCGGCTCAGCCCACGACTTCACACCCTCATCCTCACCGAGAGGGAAGCGTGATGGAGATGAACTGCAGGGAGACTGTCTGCTACAGAGACGTTCAACGGAGTCGCAGAGGTGAACTGATTTCAAACGCCGACACACTGCTGCAAGTCGCTGCTCTGAAGGCACAGATTCTGCAGGGGTTTGCAGCCGTTACATCACCAAAATGACCAAATCAGAGCCGTGCCTCTCAGTAAGTGAGTCCGATGTTAGATAACACCCAGCAACACGCTTAAAGTGAAAGAACTGCAGCAGATATAACCGTCTGATGAGGGATGTAAATACTTCATTCAGAGGTTTTATATACAGAAATAATGCTTAAAGCTCAATTAATCAAAGGACCAAATGATGTGTAACGTTAAAGTCCACTGATCTCCATCTCTGCAGCTTTCAGCCTCGTTTAGCTCCTAGTTTTGGTTTTGCGGCTCACTTCCTGTCTGGTTCAGTCTCAGTGTTTTCAGAATAAGAGCTCTGATAAACCCGCTGTACACTACCTGCTTAAGTACAGTTTTGAGGTACTTGTACTTTACTTTAGCATTTCCTTTTCATGACACTTCTACTCTGCTACATCTCAGAGGGAAATATTGTACTTTTTACTAGATTTAACCGACAGCTTTAGTTCCTTTACACATCAAGATGTGACAAAACCTTTAAAACATGATGCACTGTAAAAAAAAACAAATGAAACTATCCAACAGTTTCAAACGTCTTCGTCTTAAATTGTATTTTGAGGTTTGGATATTTTAGCTTTTAGTTCAATTGTGATTATTATATAGAATAAATTGATCGATCAAGAAAACAATCAGCTGATTAATCCATGATGAAAATAATCATTATCCTATAGGGCCATTTCTCTGAATTGAGTACTTTTACTTTGAATACTTTAACCACATTTTCCTGATTATACTTACATACTTTTACTGAAGTCACATTTTCAAGGCAGTACTTTTACTTGTAACAGAGTATTTTTACAAGTACTGATCGATCATTTACGAATATTTGCACACTGTACATATTAGAAATGTTGGAAGGAAACAGACACTTTAGTCCAATCATTGTTCAGGTTGATTGATTATATTAGGAAGAAAAGAAACTGCCAGAACTTTTTTACTTAAGTAAAAGTAGAATTACCACTGTGTAAAAATACTCTGTTACAAATAAAAGTATTAGCATCAAAGTATACTTAAAGTACCAAAAAGTAAAAGTACTCATTATGCAGAATAATATAGTTATTGATGTATTAATGTGCTCATCACTTGGAGCTGATTTGAACTACTTTATATTCTGCTGGGTAGATTAATCAATAATAATGCTGAGATGTGGTGGAGTATAAAGTAGCAGAAAGTAGAAATACTTAGGTAAAGTACAAGTACTGCAGTAAATGTAGTTGTGTCACACACAGCGTCACGTCTGCATCAGCGCTGACACACATCTGCGACCAGCTTCCACAGCGGTTTGCCGGAGGGTTTATTGGATGCTGCGTCATTAACGGTGGCCGACCGATGAAATTCAATCAAGCGAGGCCTGCTGTGATTGGCTGGCTGGAGGCACGTGACCCCGCCTCCCGCCTCTGCTGTTGGTGTGTGAGCTCGCCGTGCTGTGACACCAACAGCAGCTCCGCACTACAAACAGCACAACACACACACACACACACACTCACATATTGTCTATTTATATCTGGGGTTAGACGTGGTGAATATTATTACTGAGCAATCAAATCTGTGGCTTCATGCGTGGCTGATGTGGCACATGGAGCCGAACGTGCCACCGCAGCCAGTCAGCCGGAAAAAAAGAAAATGTATGTTTACATGACGCAGTTGTGCCACCTCGTCTGTGGATAATGAAACAGGATTTTCCCTCTTTAAGCCGCTAAAAATAGCTCCCAAATTCGGTGGGGTGGGGTGGGGGGGGGGTGGGGGGGTCCATTACTTCCCATCCTGGCAGCATGATGGAGGGTTCAGACCCGCAGCCATCGAACCAGGTCTCAGTGTTTTACGTCATCACATTATATCACAGAGCTGCTGGGTGTCATTACACACAATATATGGCCAATTCTTACATCATCATCTGCTTCTCCTTTCTGATTGGTCCACATTTAACAAAGAAGCTCAATAAGGAAGTGTCATGCAAAAAGTAAATATATAAAATGTTATTAACTGACGGCTGATCAGTCCTGGACCCACGAGCTCTGCTGCAGGCGGGGCAGGTATCTGTGCTGGATGGAAAGCCCTTTTAACATTTAATCAGTAGCAGTAATATCAATTGTAGATATCAACAATTGCTTTTTGACCAGTTATAATTCCAAGCCAACATATCAATAATGTAATTTTGACGAGTAACAACCCTAATTAAAGATGTCAATAATTCATTACTCACTAGTGGAAATGTTTATTGTAGATATCTGCAATTGTTCCTACATTACAGATTTATTTATTACAGATATAAACAGAATTCTAGATATCTAAAGTTCAATTCTGACTAAATTACATTATTGATATGTTGGCTTGGAATTGACTGTGACTGTGTTTGCATCAAAAATAATGTCAGTGATTTTTAAATTTCTTTCTAATTGTTGAAAAGAATAAATACACAATTTGCTTCAGAAAATGCATTTTGAAGGAAACGTAACACCGACCAGAACATAATGAGGTGTTTTTAATTAACGTATCTGACACAGTGAACGTATCAGTTCTGCCAACATATCCACTCCCTCAGAACAGAACCACAACAACTAGAGTATCATTAAACTTTTTATGGTTCTGTTTAGGCTCTCACAGCTCCTGGTTAATAAAAGATTGTAGTCTGGTTTAATACAGAAAAAGTCTGCGTGTTTATTAACATTTAACCGAAACCAACATCTTTTCACTAAACTTAATGTGCTTTTGTTGCCTGAACCTATTGCCTTAATGTGGATTCTAATATTTCCTCAACAGAGAACAGAGGACATTGCTTTAGAGCGGCTGCAGCAGTTACATGTCTTCTATCAGTTAATTCAGAGTTGTGATGTTACACAAGACGAGAGAAGACAAGGCACTTCCTGTCTGATCGGAGACGTTTGACGCTCATCAGGACAGACTGCGAGCTGGAAAAGATCCACCTCAGTTTGACCTTTGGTCAAAGTGAATTCATTACGTGGCCCTGCCGAGCGCTGCGCATCCAGTCCTCCCCTAAACCACAAATCAGAGTGGACGGCGAGGCCTCCCGGGGGGCTTCACACGGGCCCCGGGGCCGGCTTCATGTGTCCGTCATCTCTGCAGCAACAGAGTCTGAGAGAAGCTCTCTGACCAGCCGCAGAGTCCACAGAGGCTGAAGGAGACGAAGACGTGCAGCTTACTGAAAGCTTTATTTATTACTGTGTCTTATCCCCATCACATCTCACTGCTGTCTGTCGAGGCCCTCTGAGCTCCGGTCGACTGATGCTGAACACTTTGAAACGACTAAAGTCTGACACCGTCGAGTTGTTAGTCACAGACTAAGATCTTGCAGGGTCGCTGTTTGCAAGACTACAACCAGATTCCCTTTGAGATTATTTCCCATCATGCTCCTGGTGGAAGAAGAAAAACTGTGTTTCCTCCGTCTCCACAGTCCAAGAGAGCCGACACCTGTTCACGTTCTCCATGTTTACTATTGACCCGGTTTGCTGCTTCCTGTCTGGTGCTGGAGAGAGCGTTCCTATTGGTTGCTGACAATGATCACGTCATTGAACTTCACTGTTTGCACGAGCCGAGACTAAAAACATCAGATAATATTAAACATGTTTGATTTTATCAGAACGTCAAGACAAGAAGACGACCGACTAAAGACAGCTCGGACTGAGTTTCATGACCACAAAACTCTCATGATTTTATTCCGACTTTGGAAATCTGTCTGCGACAGTGGAAGTCGTTTGGTGTGACGCCGGCTTAATGTGTGACGAAATCTATTTTCTAGTGACAAAGATATTAAGTGATGGTAAGTTCAGGCTACTAAAACAAGCGGGTTAAAGAAGTAATGCTTGAATTATTCTATATTTTTCTTACTGTCAACAAACCCCATTAAAAGACAATCCAACAACATGTTAGTCCGTCTCTCAGTCCTGTCTGACTTCCTGTCTGTGGCTCTCAGTCCTGTCTGACTTCCTGTCTGTGGCTCCCAGCTCCGAGCCCATTGGTTCCTGCTGAAGACGTAAATCTTAAAAAACACCTCACAGATATGTAGTTTCAAGAGGAAATAGTGACTTTGTTGGGGACTATTTTCAGCGGCGGATGAATCCACATTTGGTGCTCCAGTGAGTATTTGGGGCAGCAGGACGGTGTGTGTGGGACTGAGTCCAAATAAACTCCACCATCTTTCTCAAACCTTAAACAAGTGCTTTTAAATTAAACATAACCACAAAATTGAGCTGATAAAACAGTTGCTACAGAACATATTTGCTGTATAAGAACATGTTGTTGTGGGTGACAGGGTTGTTCAGAGCGTTAATGAAAGTCCTCTCTGCTAGCAGTGACGCATGTGGGCTGTTCAACATGAAATAAGTTGCAGTGTAAAGTGAGTGTGCTGGACCAGAGCCTCAAACAGCAAAGCTATAACAGCCTATCACCAAAAATGGTGCCAAATAAAAAAAGAGTCTTGTGGATTTTCACCTTGATAAACAAGTTAGAAATTATTCTTTTAAAGCCTCACATCCATTCTGCTCCTTTTTTATGTTATTAATCTGCTTTTTTCATGCACAGTTTTAACTTTATTTGCTGTCTTGTTTTTTCCTCCGTACTGTCAATATCTCACAGGTAAAGTTACATTTCCATTCAAATCTGCTTCTTTAAGCTGAGTCTTCTCTGGTTTCCAGCCTTTTCCCATCTTTTCTACTCTCTTCTTCATGCAGACGTATTATTTAAGAGTCCAAACTGACCTGTGATCTGTCTGACAGACGGTCTGCAGCTCGCTGACAGCTCCTCTGTTGTCAGCATCATGTTTACGTGTTACTTTTAGCACTAAAAGGTCTCCATGTGACCGTAAAGTAAAGCTCAACTTCATCAGAAACAAATGCAGGCTGTTTCCATGTTATTCAGTTTTAGCCACACTTGCCAGTTCCAGTATTAAAGGGCCAGTTCACCCAAATTACAAAAAGCATATTGTATTTACGTCTCCAGGAGGACAGTTTTGGTTTTGTTAATCCAGATTTTAAAATATCTGTCGCCTCCACCGCAAAACAATGGAGAAAAGTTTAGTTTTTGGTGCCTGAAACCTGCAATAACTTTAACTTGTGATCAAACAGCTGCTTATTTCCACCTCCAGCAGTCACAGAGCAACATGATCCTTCACGTGGAGTTGTGTTTGTGTCACCTGATGAATCTCAGTCCAGTACTCCCTCTCTGTTAGCTCTGTTTTTGGGAAATATCTGGCTCTTTAGCTGCTAAATGCTCCACTATGTTCACCAGCGAGTCTCTAACTGTGTCTGTCTGCTGTAGCAGGTAGTGGACAGGTGAGTTTTTACAGCTTTTATTTTGAAAACTACGCTCTGAGAGGCTGAGAGGGAACCAGAACAGATAAACAAGGAGCTGAAACCGAGAAGAGCTGCAGATTCAGCTGATTATTCTCTGCAGCTTCATCACTATGATGCACCGTTATCATCGAAATATAAATTATAGCGGCTTTAAAGCTACGATCTTCCATAACCCAGACCAGGATCCTACAGCAGTTGTCAACAGATTTGAAAGGCAGACATGATGTCGTCCTGCTGATGGTGGCGTCAGATCAGACACATATTTTGTTGCACAGACGTCGCACACAGGACTCTTTCCAGAGATAGCAGGATTTCCTGTTTCTATCAGAGATAAACGTTCATAAAATGGCAGAAATCACAGAAAGAAACCACGTTCAGATGATTTCTTCAGCATCAGAAGTAACTCACAGCGAGCTAAGACATGTAGTGGCAATGCTAAGTCTGCCAAGGGTTAAAAGAATAAAGCAACTCTAATAAATGTAGTAAATGTAGGTTTTAATGTAATTTAACTGCGTGAAACACAGCAGCCTCTGTTTGCAAAGAGCTACGTCTTAATGAAACTGTGGCTTCTGTAGGTTGGATATCTGATTGGCTGCAAGCTGCAGCACCCTGAGGTGTCATCATCATCATCACCATCACCATCACCATCATCATCAGTGGAGGTGCTGTGGTGCCCTGTGGCAGACAGCCACGCTGCTGCACTTACAGCAGATGATGCAGAAGTGATGGCAGCAGCCGCTCATGTGGAAATTCAGTCGGTCCGGTTAGATAACGTTCCACTGAAGCCTCTTTGTTTACTTGTTTTCTGCTCATTTGATTTTTTCTCTCTCTACTTGCAGAAGCAACACAGTCAGAAATTATCCAAACTGCTGAAATGCATCCCATAATATAATCTGCAAGTTCTGCGTGCTCGATCATTTATCGGCTCCTCACACCACAGATATCATCGAGCTGCAGATCTTTACCTGAGCCTGGCAGCTCTCCTGCTTCCTCAAATTTACTTTATTCAGTCATTTTATTTTAAATGTTTTTTTAATTAATTTAATTAAGTTATTTGTAAATATGCTGACATATTGATATTTGTTCTAAATTTTAACTTTTCTTTGATATTTGTCCTTAAAGTTTCAGCAGCTACATTTCAACAGTGAGAATTACGGCCTGTTAGCTGCTGTTTAATGTTTTACATTTTTCAAAATAAATGACAAAAAGGAGTTCAGACCATGAAGCATAACGTCCTCCTTTCCTGTCATCTCTCGACTGTCCACTTGTTAATATGATAAAAGGCAAAAAAATGCACAAAATGTCCTTTAAAAAAAAAAAAGATTAAAATGCCAAAAACCAACCTAACTGTGACCCTGAAACTGAGGTAAGAACCAAACTGTGGATTTTAGGTTGATGTAAATGTCTAATTTTCTACCACTCACATCGTCTGTCTCCTCTGAGTCTGTTGATCTGTGTCTCCTACCTGCAGCGTCGGTGTATCAGTATCAGAGTGCAGGTGACGTTATCAACAGTCGCCTCTGGTTGATCACAACAAAAGGAAATAGCAGGTCGGTTTCTCCAGGAAGGAGAAGGCAGCGGAGGGCGGGAGCACCGAGAGGGATTAATTAGCATTCTCACTGCACTTTACATATATTTGATTAATTCAGGCCCTCACAATGCTTTCCATTTTAAAGATAACTGCTCTTCTCCGAGGCTAAACAATTAGGTTACATAAGCTCATCTGAGTCTTACATTCCCGTGTCACAGACCTCGAGCCAGCTGAGCAGCTCGGATGAAAACCCTTAATTATCCGGCGCGTGTGAGGCGATCGTTTCCTATTTACTCGCCTCTGCACTCGCAGCTCCAGCTAATGACCCGCTGCAGCCCAGGTTTAAAATAACCTGCGCCGGGATGTAATGAGCCTCACGTTGCCATTTTCATCTTTTATCTTGTAGATAATTGTGGGTGAGCGTTCAGTGTGTGTGTTCACAGTGTGTTTTAAATAATGTGCTGATGGAAACCAGTGCAGCAGCTGGTTCAAATACAGCTCTGCTGTATTAACATGCTTCTGTCTGCAGAAGGTGACATACAGTCTCTAAAGCTCATTATTTTGTTTTATATTCTTATATTTCATCATATTATTTCACTATTATTTCATTTTACGAACTCAACTTACAAAGCCCGGCAGGTGACACGGAGGAAAAACAACAACAAGTAATTCCTGCTCTCGAACGAATAATTTGTGGTTTTAAATGAATAATTTGTGCTCAAAAATGACCAGAACATTAAACATTGTTAACATTTTAGCATAAGTTTACGGGGTGTTAAAGAAAACATTAAATCAACTTTCACTGTTTATTCTGTACTGCAGTTTTAAGCTACACAACAACGTCCAATATAGCATCAAACTTTATTTTAAAAAGTTAATGGGACAAGAACAAATTATATTAATATGAAGGACTGGACACAGCTGCTAGCCTGATGCTAATATTCAAATTCAACTTAGTGTAGCTGAAAGAACTAAACTGACTACTGAACATGTTAAAGTGCACAAACTTCAACTTCCAGCGCTTCCCCTTCGATTGACAGTTCAACTGCTTTCATATGTCACACCTCAACTGTTAGCAGGTCTTCAGCAGCGCAGGAGGCCGCGATGCTTCAGGTATCAGTCCAGGAAGTCCTTCAGAGTTTATAATACTCTGACACAGGATTTTACAACTCTGTAAAGTTCTCACGGTGGCAGCTAAACTACACAATCCAACAGGAATGTCAGCTTTATGTATCTGATCGTCCAACGCAGCGTTGAGCCGGTACAACATGTTCGCCAGGTCTGAACACGACCTCACTGCTTTCAGCGTTCACACACAAACAGACACTTCAACTGCCTACAATTAAAACTAAAAGACATCTGATTTCCTCTCTTACAGTTCACCTGACACCTCAAGTCTCTTCAGAGCTTCGTCTTCAACTCAAATTCACATTTAAATATGTTCTAACCCAAAATGTTTCAGCACACAAACTCTCACGTTCTTTTTCTAGTTTCTTTTCTACGTTTGATTGAATGTTTTCGTACCAACGTTCTGATACGCTGAAGAAAAATTACTTTAAACCAAAAGCCTTTTTTTTTTGTTGCATTTGAAAACAAGTCAGATACAGTAGTTTTTCAGAGGCAGGTAAATGACTTCCTGCTCCTCGGCCTACGGCTGCACCTCCACACAGGAGGAGAGAAGATTTCTCTACATTAAATATTATTTTAGCTGCAACTCGAGTCTCCGGCTCCATCCAGTGAGTTCAGCGATAAAACAGAAGTCAGTTGTCATTTACAAGCAGTCAGTAATTAAAAAGTCACAGTGTCTTCACTATAATCAATGATATATTTGTGTTTGTATTTCAGATCGCTCTCTCTGTCTCTAGTTGAGTATTTGCTTCCAGTGAAGCTTCACGGTGACTCAGCTGTTGTTGATGAGACGACTTTGGCCTCCAGAGAAACACCTGAATGTGTCGACTGTTGGTTTTTATGTAAAAACAATTATCTCCTTATTTTTCTGTTCATTTCAATATAATAAATCAGATTAACAGTATAACAATATAATAAGAAGGACGAACCGACTTTATAAACCTTCTATAAACATTTGTACCTCAAGTTTCTTTCTATTTATGTTTTTCTTCATTTTCAAACAGACGTATCAGGAAAAAGAAAAAGATGAAAAGATTCACGTAGTTTTTTTACATTTTGACTTGATGTCAGTGACGGTTTACTGTGGGAGTTTGGAGGTGGTTGCTGGTTTTATGCAGTGCAGTATAACACACTTTGGAGAAAGTACAAACCAACAGCAGCAAGTTCTCCTGTAAACACACTTTAAACTGTTTAGTTCAACACAGCCAGTAAACCAGCAGCCAACCTCAAAACTTTGGCATCATTTTTCAGAAGTCTGGAGAGTCTGGGACTTTTTCCAGCCCTGAGTTGTGTCTGCAGGCTTCTTCTCAGGCTGCATCCTGCCCAAACAAACCTTGTATGTTTTCTGAGAGGCGATTCACATGAGCTTATCAACATTTTTATCAACTCAGAACATAGCCCAGCGTTCACATCCTGTTTCTTTTCTTTTAACACTGACAACATATAAGACTGCATCTCCACCGTGCCTATGAAACTATGTCGGCCCCCCATTGGCCCATGTTTGCACCTAACTGCTGACCCCTGACCTTTGGGAATCTCATCAGAAAACACTCAAATGGGTAATTTTGGACAAACTACTTGTTTTGTCATTGAGTTTGGAGGACTTGTTGGCAGCCAAATTTCAAGCTTCAGAGAGCAGGTGACACCAGAGGCGGCCATTTCATCCCGTCTTTCTTTTAACCATGACCACCATCTTTCTTTGACCTGAACCAGGGCAGGTTTGGGGTTTAAACCAGGCTGTTTTTGAGACTGTGTTCATCGTCACGATTTTGTCATTTAAAAGATATTAAAAAGTGTCTTTCCAAAAGCTTCAGATGTTGAGAAAAATCTGGTTTCCTCTGGAGTCATCGCCTGTCCTTCACACTGTCAGCCCCATCTTTGCTCTCTCACTGCTTCCCCACTTTTTTTGAGCAGCACTGGAGGTTGCAGCTGAGGACTGCCACTGCGTGTGTGTGTGTGTGTGTGTGTGTGTGTGTGTGTGTTATGTAACTTCCTCATTGCATTGTCTCTCCTGCTTCCAGCACTTTCCCAGCCTGTGCAGAGCAGAGCTCGAGTTATGGGAGTCAGGAGGGCTGCACGCTAATCACCTCTCCTTCAGAAATCACAGGAAACGCTCGACAGCCTCGTCTCTGCCTTCACGTTCGACTGCTGCAGCCGAAAGCTTCAGTCATCTGTCTCCAGCTGAGCCACATATTTACTCTTTGACAGCCGTGTTTTAATAGCACTCGTCGTGGCTGACGGGTTCGTGTGCTAACAGCAGTGTAATTAGTTGTGCTGCAGAAACTCCTCAGTAATATTTCTTGTGCTGCTCTTCTGTCACGCAGAGCATTAGACTCCCCCGGATTAAATGCATTTATGAGGGTAAAAATAGAAATGTGATAATGCATCACATGTAAATACTGTCCTTCTCATGTGTGTTTACTCATGTGAATGGTGGAGACCACACTGGCCCCAGATTACAGAGCTGTTCGGATTAGTCATGGATACATTTCCACCGTCTCTCAGCAAAATGAGACGTCAATCAATCTGACGGCTGCATGTTTTCTGTCAGCGCGTAAAGTTTCTTTTTAATCTCTTCCAAGTTTTTGAGGACACGACTTTAAAGTTCAGGCTCGAATCCTGAAACCATAATAAACACGAGGCGTTCAAGGACGGGCAACGAATGATGGAGAAATCATTTGGAAATCAAATTTGACAGAAAAACCTCGATCACAGGAGCGAAAGGAAACTGATCAGGTGCAAATAAGCAGTTATGTGGCGGCTGTGAACGAGGTATGACATCTTATAGATCGCAGTAAATTAAGGATTGTTAATTTAAAGCAATCCACATCTCAAACAGGTCAGACGGCTGTTTGACCAGTTAAAAAAAAACAAGCCAATCAGAGCTTTGTAGGCGGGATTAAGACGTGGGTGAGAGTGATGTAGCTGTACAGATGGTATAAACTGCTACCAGCATCCGGACACTGTTAGCATGAACACCATGTTAGAATGAACAAAAGGACAAATAAATCTGATTATCAGGCGACAATCTAGCAAAGCATTTTAAGACAAACATGTTTTGATGTGTTGAAAACCAGCTCAAATATTACACCACTATGAACACTGCATCTTTTTAAAAAATATCCTAAACCTCAATAACACTGATTCTGATTTGATGCTAACTTTAATCACGCTGTGAAAATGCTCAAAGCTAGCAGAGAGTGATGCTTCCTGGAGCCGCTTCTCAGCACAAATTAGCCCAAAAACTGTGAGAACCAAAGCCAAATCTGGCAACATGTAAATAAGACAACTTCGTAGTTGTTGGAAGGTGTATTTTTTCTTTTTTGAGGGAGCTAAGTTAGCAGTTTCCCCCTGCTTCAAGTCTTTGTGCTAAGCTAGGCTAAACACATCCTGGACATAGAGACAGAAAGAGTGGTGGAAAGGGGGAAGAAGATGCTACAGAGGATGCAAAGTCTGTTCACATCTAAAATGAGATGCTAACAAAGGACCGCTAGTCCTGGTTTAGCATGAAGCACCTTCACTGGGCTGGTCGACCGTCACTAAGAGATGTACGTCTGTTCCTTTTGCCAGTCTGAGAGTCAGCAGCAGTCAGTTCAGTTACTGTTCAGTCCTGGAGTCCCGCGGGCGAATCACCTGACGTTCACCTTCATCTCTCGGTTCATCTGACTCTGGGTAAGATGGCTGACGGGGATTTCCTAAAATGTTGGATTGTTGCTCCTCTGTACTTCTACTGTAAGAGCAGAGGTGGAATGTAACTGAATAGATTTACTCAAGTACTGTACTGATACGTCTGTAATTTGAGGTACTTGTACTTCACTTAACTACTCCACTACGTCTCAGAGGGAAATCTGACGGCTTAGTTTCTTTACAAATCAAGATTTTTACATAAAAAACATATGAGGAGTTTATAAAATCTGATGTTTAGTTATAAACTCCCTAACAGTTTATACAAGTACAGCTGATCGATCAGTCCATTAATCAATTAGCTCATTGACAGAAGATGAATGGTTGAAGTGATTTTTGCTGCTTTTCCTTTGAATGATGTTAATAATGTTGAGGTTTGGACTGTTGGTTGTGAAGGAGTCACTCATTGTGATCAATCAATCAATCAATAGATTAATGGAGAAAAGAATCAGCAGATGGATCATTAGCTGCACTTCGATACAAACTAGTATAAATGGTTCCTGGCTGAGTAGAGTTCGTTCAGACAGAAACATTTAGTCCAGATTGGTGTTTATTAACGCAGATTTGTGTTTGTGTATTTGCTTTGAGATGAAACTGATAATCAATCGTTTCATCTGACTCGAGGTAACACAGGAAGTGTCAAACTGTTCCTTTACTGCCTCGTGTTATACGACTACACAGTAACTAGTAATTGAACGTGGTATCAGATGTTCCAGGTTGTTTTTCGTGGATTTGTCGATGATACTGATCCTCCTCTTTGGCAGCGCCGGCCGTCAGCAGCAGACGGTTTCCCCTAATTGGGATCTGCGGAGCGGCGGCCAGTTCACCAGATTACACAGCAGCTTCGGCTCTGCCAGAATTTATGACTATTGGCCGGCGTCCCGGCTCTCCTGTTATATCCGGCTAATTGATGCGTCCGACAGATAACGAGGGCGGTAGAGCAGTTTAGTGTGATAAAACCAAACAGCAGGGAATAGCTGGGGAAGTGATAGTAGCATTAAGGTCGTTACACTACACGGCCAAAAGTATGTGGACACCCGATTATGTGACAGTGTAACATGTGATCCTGACACCATGTTCCTCCAGATGTTTGGGCCTCGCTGCTCTGGTTCTTCACACCAAACTGGGAAAACATTTCTTTCTGGAGCTGCTTTGTGCACGAGAGCATCGTCATGTTGAAACAGGAAGTGGACAAACACAAACTGTTGCCACAAAGTTAGAAGACCACTGTTGTCTAAAATATTACGGGACAAAAACCAGGTAAAACAGCCCCAGACCAAAACTACACTAACATATGCGGACAGGAGTGTCCACAGACTTTTGGCCAGACAGAGATTATTAAAGGGGGAGTGAGAGTCTTTTGGGTTTCGTCACTATTTAACGAGACGTTGGAAACTACATCTGAGAAAACAATCTCACCACGAGGTCCATATAGCAGCTGTTCTGGAGCTTTTAACCAAATCACATGATCTTCATCAGGAGGAGTTTGACCAGTTGTCATGGAAACGTACAGTAGATGTTCAAATTTGTACTTGGAGGACTTCTTGTCCACAGTGGCTTAAAAGCTACAGCGACTGTTTTCTCAACAACTGAAATGAAGTCTGAGTTTTAAAGAACACTGTGATATTTCAGTTTCAGCTGACAGGATTTGTGCCACAAATCAACATTTAAAGAAATATATTTAAGGTCAGCAGTAAAATATGCATCATGTCTGCTTTATGATTGAGACTGCATGTTTTTTAACAACAACTTCAATGTCAGGAATGAATTTGAACCTCAGATTGTAAATGAAAATGGACGAGAAGTCAATAAAATGGACATTTGAAGATCTACAACTCCATGACAACTGGACAAACTCCACCTACTGATGAAGATCATGAGATTTGATCAAAAGGTCAAGAACAGCTACTTATTTGACCTTGTAGTGAGATGATTTTCTCAGACATTTTAGTTTTGACTAGATTTGTTTCTTTATTTTTGGTCTCTGAATTGATCTTAAATTAGTCTGAAGGTCTTAAAGGAGCAGTCCAACATTGTTAGCTGTCTTCCCCACAGTCAGATGAGAAGATGGAGTTCTTCAAACACCACCATGAGGTTGACATTTGTGGTTTCAGGTCAACATGTTAATGTGTCCAACACAAATACCTGCAGAACTACAGACATTCCCATCAGCCTCAGCTGCACTCTGTGTTTACTGCTAACTAGCTAATGTTAGCATGCTAACACACTACACTAAGATGGTGAACATGATAAACATTACACCTGCTAAACATGCTGATGGTTTTTTTTGTTGTATTTGTTCTTAAAGACGTGAGTCAAGTTCAGTTTCTGGAATTCATTAAGGGAAATACTAAGAAAAATCTTTACCTTCGCTATAAATAAGCACATGTGCTGACGAGAGGTTTGTGCATTTTTAAAACGCTCTGCAACATTATGAGAGGTTATAACGTGGTTCCAGTGCACAGACGCCTTCCTTTCGTTTCACGTCACATTCGTGGGTTGTAATTGTGAACATTTGGCTTTGTTGACTCTCATATTGCCTTCAGCAACTATTAACATACATACACGTTCACATCTGCCACTCGTTCAGATTCTGTTCAGGAATGAAAACCAGAATATAAAATGTAAAAAAGAGGAAATTGGAAACTCTATCACTGGTGTTTCCAGATATTACAGCCTGCATGCAGCTCACTGTGAGGGTTTTTTTAGCAGACAAACAAACAAAAGTCGGGCCTTAACAAGCAACCAGGAGCATGCACGACGCTTCAGCAGCAACACAAACGTGAGGGGATGATGATGGAGGCTGTAATTACCGAGTGAAATCAGATGAGAGTAATAAAAGATGCAGGCTAACATGTACATCGGCTTTTGGCTGACTGCTTCCAGATGCTGCACCGCTGGCGGTGTGTCAGTGTAGGTGAGGCCACGTGGATCTGCAGGACGCAGGATCTGCTCACTGACACAAGCTCAGCACTACAGAGAAGATGCTAAGTGACTGTTTCTCTTCATGCAAAAAAGCAACTGTTGTCATGGTTATAAAGTCCACATACTGTAGAGAGAGAATAAACAAAAGGTTACGTAATCTAACCGGATTCGGGCAGTGAGGAGACCTGGATCGCTCAGGAAAATGATTAAAGGCAGGAGGACGGAGCTGAGGGGTGATGAGCTCAGCACAGATGATTTAGCACAAAAATAATAATGATTTTTTTTCATTTTTAGATGCCTGAAAAGTTGAACCTGAAGATAAAGTCACATAATTTTTGTTTGCATTCACGATTTTTATCAAGTCTTCAAATAAATATTCAGTCAGTTTCAAGAACACCGGAGTGAACAAAACATCTACATGAAGGAGGTCGACTGTATCTACGCTATATGGCCAAAAATATATGGACACCCCTGTCCTCATCACAGTACCTTTGTTGGGGCTGTTTTTCATGGTTTGGTCTTGTGTGTAAATTTGATTTTTTTATAATGTTCCAGACCTTTTGAAAAACCTGCAAACTTCTCAGCATGTCTTCCTATTTGTATCTTAGTTTAAAAAAATCCTCATGATTTTGAGTTATGTCTTTGGAAATAACATTTAATAATAAGATTTATTCCTAAGTGCAACTTTGGTTTCTTTTCACAAAAACAACAAGTCTAAGAGTCTGCAGCAAACATGCTCACAGTGATAATGTTAACATGTTTAGCAGCTATAATGTTTACCGTGATGGTCTGCATGTTACCATGCTAACAAATGCTAATTAGCACTAAACACAAAGTGCAGCTTGCAGGTATAAACCAAAATAATGGATGAATTAAAACTTTGACCTGATGAAAAAAACTAGAAACCAGATTTCATCACAATCTATCAGTTGTTGAGAAATGTCACTTAAAACCTCAAATGTCAACCTCATGGTGGCGCTAGAGGGAAAGTCAGAGGATCACAAAAGTCAGCAGGATTCATCCTCTGGAGAACATGAATGTTTGTACAAAATTTCATGCCAATCCGCCCAATAGTAGTTGAGATATTTCAGTCTGGACCAAAGTGGTGAACCAACCGACTGCTAGAGCCATGCAGCTAGCGTGGCCTAAAAATAAGGTTTTAATAATGGTTCACCTTTTGTTTTTTGCTGTTCTTTGTCTGAACAGTCTGACGCTCTGGTGCAAAGACTGAAACCAGCACACGTTCAACAATTTCTCACCCAAAAAGGACAAAAAGTTCTAGTTGAACTGTTGCTCTGTTAGCTGATGTGTTTCCTGCAGCTGCTGCTTCTTCAGGCTCTGCTGTTTAAATGTCTCACAGCCTCTGACTCTGCAGTCAGTCACCGACAGAAACTCATCCTGATGTAGTGACGATCACAGTCCTGCAGTCTGCTGTCAGCCTGTATCAGTATTGATCCCACAGCTGATAGATGCTGCGTTTACTGTTTGTACTGAAGGACATTATCAATGTTTTTGCATATTTTAGCCAGGAGTTTCAGGAGTCAGGACGTGGGTAGCCAGCTTAGCATTCTGTTCAAAAATACACGCCTTTAAACACCTCGGACTCCTAAATGTTGGATCTAATCTTTTAAGTGCAGATACATTTGAAAAGTCACCCAAGCAGTTTAGACTTTAAACTACTGTCTGTCAGATACAGAGGATCTCAGTATTGCTGCAACTCCACCTTCACAAACTTTAAATTTAAGACTTTATTTATTCTGGATAAAGTGTCCTCTCTCATCTTGAGTGTTTTCTGGTATTTGTACTGTATGTTTGTATGTTTGTTACCATTTATTATGTATAAAGTGGGTTTAATTTCTCATTATATTTTATTTATTTTCATTTTAAATAGTTATTTTCATCTGTTTCCTGCCTCTTTGGTTTCTTGTGCTGTTGTAACATGAATTTGATCAATGAAGTTTTATTTTATCTTGGCAGAAATTCACATAATACAGTATATGTGTCATATCTGTATCCTGTACATATTTTGTTAGGTTTTTTCTTTTCTTTTTTTCTTCTTCTTCTTTGATTTAAGCTAATTTCATTTGTCACTTGTATTTTATTTTATTTCTTAGTAAGACGCCATTATGAAGGTTTTCTGTATGGGTTTTGATCTCATCACTTTATATTTATGTATTATTTGTTTTATTGTTTGGTTACTTAAAATCTAGTTTAGAGTTATATTTGACATCTAATTCAAGCGAGTTTAAAGTCTCTGCACGTTGATTTTCATACTATGAAATGAATATAAACCAACAGAAAAACACATTTAATTTGACCCAAAACGCTGCAGCATACTTCTTAATCTTAACAGCAAAATATGCTAAAACACACAGAGCCTGTGGTCCTTTAAGGCCCCCATCCCACCTCTGAGGTGTTCAGGGTCTCTCAGGACAAAAGTGCAGGAAGCTTCCAGCTGCTGAGAGCTAACAGCCAGAGACACAGCTGAGAGGCTTCACGCCTGCAGACTCCATCTGTCGACTGCAGTTTTTAACCAAACTAAAAAAAGAAGAAGTTCTCACATCCACCTTCCACAGTGAGAGGTGGAGGTCCTGCAGGAACGCTGACAGATAGCATCACTGTTCACTTATTTCTATTCAGTGCATTGTTTATGTTGATAATCATATATTTATGTTTTTATATTGTAGAAATTCAATAACCCACCATGTAGAGGATTAGTGTTAGCTGGAGGACTGTAAACTTCAACTAATCCATCAGTCATCGGACTGTGGGCTGCAAGAAAATCAGAAATCTTCTCACAAGGAAGAAAACTCATCAAACGCAGGTTCATAATTAGAGCTTATTTAGGGGACGGATGACGAAGTAGAAGATGCCCTGACCTCCAAAAATAATCTAATCAAACAACCCGTCTCCTGGAAATGACGTTTATATACGACTAATGTGTTCTGACAGAACAGATCGTGAACTCTGACGGGAGGTTCACATCCTGAGTCCTGCATGTGGTCGGTTTAGACAACAAAAGCACTTTGGTGAAGGTTAAAGGAACATCGTGGTTTCAGATAAAAGTTAAATAAAGTAAACATGTCGTGTTCTGCGCTTCAAGCCACTGTTGACTTTTTTAATATTCAACCAAAACCACCTTAACTAAGCGTTGACGTGCCTGAACATAACCATAAAAACATTTATTATTAATGCTGTAGTTGCACCACGAGCAGATATCGTAAACGTTCAGTATCAACATTGATTAGTTGTATATAACTGTAATTTCTTCCTTGACATAGTTTGTCCACCAGAAAGCGCTGACAAGTTCATTTCTACACTGTAAAATGTTCAGCTTCTAAAACACATCTTAGATCTCGGACATCTGTATCCGACCATTTGTGTAACTCTCCGAAAACTGCCAATCTGACATCACACCCACTTCATGCTGTGATTGGTCGGCTGTGTGGAGGTGAGAAAGGAGTCTCTCTCAGCTTGTTTTTCATTCTTTACACAACTATTTCTGTCACTTTTCGTGAGAACAACCGAGTGCAACACTAAAAACGTCTTCCAAGAAAGACAGTCTGAAAATGTGCGCCATTATCTCCATATTTAAAGATATTGGGACCATGATGGCTGACTTTTCACTTCGCCTTTGAGTGTGGACGTTCAGGACGACTATAAACACTTTTGATGCCGTAAGAACTGGTTCTTGTCAAGTATACTCTGACCTTTAGAATACAGTTTGGCACTTGGACAAAAGGATTGAATTTAGTCACTAATGTTACTCCATACAGGGAGGAGCTGTTCTTTCAGCACCACTTGTATGGGGAGTGTATGAAGTAACATTAGTGACAAAAAACAGCTCCTTATCTGCACAAAGCTGAAGATCACTGCGGATTCCCATCAAATAAAAACACATTTTATATTTAAAATATGTTTCAGATATAATCACATATATTTCTCTTTGACACTAACCTGGTGTCTGTGTGGCTTGATCTCTCCAGATGGTCTCTGCGCTGTCCTCTTTTCTTGGCTGTCATTCCCTCAGTTTACATACTTCCATATTATGTCCTTTTTTTAAAAAATTCAAACGTTTGAAATGATCATAAACAAGGCTGTGGTTCAACATCTAAAAATCTTCTCTTTAGGTCCTCTGAGAGTGAATCCACTCCCGTTTAGAAAAAAGTAAAGTATCTCAGTTCTCTGACAGAACCTGAGTGGAGGACACCAGGTGTCTGTGTCTCAAAAATATACTTATTTTTTCTCCAAATCTACAATAACACCATAATCCAATTCATAAATAGTAGGCCTGTGGGATGTATGTACACATTTGCTGCAACTTTCCAGCGTAAACATAATGACTAAATGTAGGGTAGGTACGAAAAATAAAATTTGGCTTTTTCTTTTGTTGAACTACTGAATATGGACCGCTTCCTACATTATGTACAAGAGTCTGGTTGGTCCCCTGTTAATCCTCTCGGGATGTCAAGTAATTATTCCTAGTCCTGCTTGTCCTTGATTATCTGCAGCGTAGGCTACATGTCCTATTTTCCACGTTGATTTCTCCACGAGTTTCATTTCATGTTCTTTAGGTGTTCCTACTTTAAAGGGCCTCTGTGTTGCATCACATGCACTGTGCTTTGTTCATAACTCCTCAGTTTTTTCACTAGCGGATGTGCTTTACCAGATGAGGGGGATTAAAATGTGCTTTTTATAAATCAACCCCGTCGCTCTTAAAACTTTTCAGGATTGGGATGTGTTGATCCTCCTACTGCTCTGTGCAAAGACTTAAGAGCCCATTAATGGGGGCTTATTCTACACAACTATGGGCTTTAATAGTTTTTAAAAAATGAGGAAGTAATCTGCGGGACTACAGGTCTGTCTCCCGTGTGTCCAAGCAGAACGCGTAAAGGGATCTCTTGAAGTCCATGCTGCTGTTCGCCTTGATGTTCGCCTTCTCCACCGAAGCGGCCGCGTCGTTGTTCTCTCCATCGTGCGACTTGGCTGAGGATTTACTCCCTTTGCGTTTCAGTTCGGGACTCGCTCGGCCGCTGTTGGGCTCGTCCTTCAGGGAGGACTGGTCCTGGTCCGTCTCCCTGTGATAAAAGTAGTTGAAGTTTGATACGATGACCGGCACCGGCAGCGCGATGGTAAGCACGCCGGCGATGGCGCACAGAGAGCCCACGATCTTCCCCCCCACCGTCACCGGCCTCATGTCGCCGTAACCGACGGTTGTCATGGTGACCACGGCCCACCAGAAGGCATCAGGGATGCTGGAGAAGTGAGACTCCGGCTCGTCCGCCTCTGCAAAGAACACGGCGCTGGAGAAGAGGATGACTCCGATGAAGAGGAAGAAGATGAGGAGGCCGAGCTCCCGCATGCTGGCTTTAAGAGTCTGTCCCAGGATCTGGAGCCCCTTGGAGTGTCTGGAGAGCTTGAAGATCCTGAAGACCCGAACCAGGCGGATGACCCTCAGGATGGCCAGGGACATGGCCTGCTGTCCGTTCTGGTGCTCCTGGCCCTGCTGCTCCGCCAGCTCCGTGCCCACTGTGATGAAGTAAGGCATGATGGACATGATGTCGATGATGTTCATGATGGTCTTGGAGAACTCCGACTTACTGGGGCATGCGAAGAAGCGTACGAACAGCTCGAAAGTGAACCAGATGACGCATGTGGTCTCGATGATGAAGAAGGGGTCTGTGAAGGTGAGGGACGGCCGGGTCGCGGTGCTGTTGTCCAGCCGGCTGGTGACCGGCAGCTCCCTCTCATCCCTGAACTCTGGCAGCGTCTCCAGGCAGAAGGTGATGATGGATATGGTGATCACAATCACAGACACGATGGCGATGCCTCGCGCCGGACTGGAGCTCTCCGGATACTCAAATATGAGCCAGACCTGCTTCTGAAACTCATTCTGAGGCAGCGGCTTCTCTTCCTCTTTTATAAACCCCTCATCCTCACGGAACCTCTCCATGGCCTCCTCCCCCAGCTGATAAAACCTAATCTCATCCGCGAACACATCAATTGACACGTTGACAGGTCTCCGGATCTTCCCTCCGGACTGATAAAAATACAAAATCCCGTCAAAACTCGGTCTGTTACGGTCGAAAAAGTACTCGTTCCGGAGCGGGTCGAAGTATTTTATCCTCTTGGCGGGGTCTCCCAGTAAAGTATCAGGGAACTGGTTCAGGGTGCCCAGCTGGGTCTCGTACCTCAGCCCGGCTATGTTGATGAGCACCCTCTCGTTGCTCTCCGTGTCCATGTCCATGTCCAGCATGTCCTCGTCGAACAGATGGGGACTGTGGTCCGCGCGTAAAAGCGCATCCATGGCGTTCTCGCTGCAGCTGAAAGTGTTGTTCATGTCGTTGATTTTCCAGGAGCTCTGCTGATGATGATGCTGATGATGATGATGATGCTGCTGAGGACTCCCCCGGGTGTTCAGCTCTTTACCGTAGTCCTCTCCAAGTCCAGTTTGAACGAAGCCCGACTGAGGGACATTCAGCGCGTTCCGGCAGCTCTCCTCGGCATTGTTGCCTCCGCCACCACCACCGCTCCCTTTAGCGCCGCCGTTCTCAAAACTCACCAAGGCTATCTCCATTCCGCAGCCATCCACAGTTAATGTGTGAAAAATAAAAGAGACTTGTTGAGCTGGAACGCAAACATCCTCTCCGATATTTCAGGGAAGACAAAAGTTAAAAATAACCAGCAGCAGATGGAGCTGGAGCTGGGTGAATCACGGCCGGTGCTCCTCCAGCTCCTCTTTACACGCATGCATATGTGTTGTTGTCGTTAAGGCTCTAAGCCGCCGCTGCTGGGGATGAAGTCAATATTAAAACCACCAGAGGAGAGGAGACCCGGATGAGAGAGACAGGCTGTAATATCCCCGACGTCCAAAGTGCTGCTCAGACCGTTTAGCTGCCTCTGAAAATGTCTGTGAATGTGAGACAAGCTCTCTCTGTCTCTCTCTTTGTCTCTCTCTCTGTCTCTCTCTCTGTCTCTCTCTCTCTGTCTCTCTCTTTGTCTCTCTCTCTGTCTCTCTCTCTGTCTCTCTCTCTCTGTCTCTCTCTTTGTCTCTCTCTCTCTCTCTCTGGGGGGGGGGCGTTAATTTTCCAAGTGCGCGCGCTGGTCATACTGTAGCATAAGCAGATCCAAATTCACATTTTGGTCATTTTATTATAAGAAAAGTCAAAAATCAGAGAGACACATTGCACACTGTAGCATCAGTGTCAAAGGCTACAGGCTATTTGTCCAGCTTTAAACTTATAATGAAAGTAAATACACTTATTATCTAAACACTTTACCTGTCTAAACCTTCAGACTCCTCCTCACCTGGATTTTTTCCACTCATAAGATTTTTTTCCATTTTTTTCTCCCCCTGCAGAAATGAGACCAGATGAGCATTTTAATTTTTTGCATGTCCACTGCACTGGACATTTCCACTCAGTCATTATTTCATTTAAGACATATTACACTGTCTGTGTTAACTACATGTAGCAGTACATGCATACAACGGGCTGATTTTATACTCAGATTTTGTTATTTTAAAACAACAGAATTATTGCAGGAGTCTTGTAAGCAGTTTTTTCTCCATATTTGCTTTTTATTTTACAGCCGTTTTAAAGCCAGTAAGAGTCCCAGTTTGTTCCACACAGAGTTTATATAAAACAACATTAACAGAGAATATGTGTTAAATATTCTCTGTTCTCAGGTGTGATGACTGTGACTGTGATGAAGTGGTGGAGGAAGTGTTCAGATAAAAGTAGTAATACCTCGGTGTAAGTAAAAGTCCTACATGAAAATAATTCTTACGTAAAAGTACAGAAGTAGTCCACGACTTCCAAAATGGTTCCTTATTTAATTGTGTTGATTTAATAATTTGATTAAAGAGTGAAAATAACTTAAAGCTGCCAATAGTTTGGTGTCGTTATACAGAGATACAACCAACTTAAAAACTGCTCCAGTGTGCAATTTTGAGATATTAGCACTTAAAATTTATAATAAACAAGTTAGGGCAGAATATATAGATCATTGACTTTTTTTTTTGAAAGTACCTCAGTGTAAAAAACCTCCAATCAAAACTCAGAAAGTATTATCTGCAAGATAAACTTCAGTATTAAAAGTAAAATAAGTTAAATAGTTGATGTATGATGTTGATGAGTTCAGGCGACTTCTGACGACTTTATTTACTTTATTTACTTAACATTTATAGGCTGTCTGTCTTCCACTGGTGCATTCAATGTCTCCAGTTTTTATGTTTCATATTCTCGTCTTATATAATCTTATATAACATCGGACGCTCTGTGTGCACGCGGTCGCTCGCTGCAGCGTTTTCAAACATCCTTAATGCACACAAATCCATTTCCTTACAGCTCGAGCACAAAGACCTGCTTCCACATGACGAGGTCCATGGACTCGTCTCTTTCATCCCTCCTCTTTGTGTTGCCTTTGTGTCCGAGTCCTCTTCTCCTCTGAGCATGGAGGGTCGGGCCCCCGGGGGCCACACTCTGCACTCTGCTGTTCATCCGGATGTTTGAGGGAGATGGACGGGGCTTTTCTTTCTTTTTTCGTTCATTCTCTAAAGTCACAGTTTGTATTTTTATTTTTATCAATAAACTTAAATCACAGAAAACCAAACGACAGATTCTGATCTGCTGGTCGACCCCACATTGAACTTATCCAACACGTCCTCAAACCTGAACGACAGAGTACGTCGTTAAACGACATATCTGACCGTTGGAGAGTAACGTTACCAGCGACAGGCGTACCGGACCTCCGTCGTCATGGTAACAATAATAAACACGTGATTAACGGTCTGAAACGGTCGCAGTTTGGTTCGGTTGAGGCACCAAAACTACTCGGTTAAGTTGTAAGTTAAGTTACATCATGTGACTTACGACATAAATCCATACACAATAATCAATAAGTTTCAGATCTGTTGACCAATCAGCACGAGTCTCGTAAGTAAAGAGTAAAATGTTGCATAGTGTTTTTTGTTTGTTTGTTTTTTTAGGTGATAATTTGTCACCGCCATTTTCTAACTTTGAGAAGTCCATCAAAAATGAAATGTTGGCTGAAAATGTTTGATGAATGAAGCAAGGTGTATTTGGTTTAGAGTTGCGAAATTAATTTTAATTTTGGGAGTAAACAAAGACCATCCTGACCTTGTTAGGAGTATGTTTATTTGTCCTGGAGTTAGGATGTTGTTAGCCTAGCTTAGCATAAAGATTGGAAGCAGGGGGAAACAGCTAGCCTGGCTCTGCCCAAAGTTCAAATGTCACCTCGAACCTGTCCTTCAGTATAAACCAGATCTAACATACAGCACGTACATTTTCACATGATACGACAAACAGTCTAAAAAGAAAGAATATCAGTTCACACAACTGACAAAATCAGATTTTAAGACCTAAATGTCAAAAGCAATAAATTACATGATTCAAAACATAAAACAGAACTTCTTGACATGACAGACGACACGTTGGTCCCTGACCAATCATAGCTCGCCGTCTTTCACGACCTGCGTGATGTCATCAGGGAGGAGGAGCCAGGGCCTGAGTTCAGGAACAAGAATGTAAACAAACATGGCGTCTGAAGCGATGTGTGTGATACCAGCTGTGTTGTGTTCAGAAAAGCCTTAAAAACAGAAAGAAAAAGCAACTGTGACCTTTTCCTCTGTTTCAGCTCCAACAGCATCTTTCCACCATGTTCACAGGTGAAGAGCGCTCTGAGCTCCTATTGGTCGACGTCACCGAACATGTTGTGGAATTTGTCGTACTCAGAGAGAGAAGGCAAAGAAATTCAGACACGCTCGTCTTTTTGTCAGGACGTGGGATAAAACCAACAAGTGTTGTGTCAATCTTTGTTCCCGACACCCTGCGTCTGTCGGTCGGGCTGATATCATGCAGTCTGAACCCGACATAAGTTCTCGTGGTACGTACGGTTCCTCCTCTCACAAAATCCACAAGAGAGTGTTTTTGAATATGCCACCAGAGGAAGAATACCACTTCTAAAACGTTTGACCTTTGACTTAACGATTTAAAGATTTAAGACCATATTTTTGTTTATTGAGTATGTTAGTTTTGGAAATCCTTCCTGCAGCTTATGATACATTTTACTCACTAGCTAAGATCAGACACTACTGCAACAGAGGAACAAATCATTTCAAAGTGACGACAAAAGTGAACCCAGAATTCTGTGTTTTAATCGTCCATTGTGGAAATTCATACTTTCTCTATTTTTTTGTGATTCAGGTAAACTGACCCTTTAACTGAGGAGCATCCAAAATGTGGCCACTCTGAACGTCCAAATCCCTGACTGGCTCGTACAAAGGACAACACACACACACACACACACACACACACACACTGAGAGCCAGTGGACAGAAAGCCTGAGTGCGTTGGTTTCTAAAAGCAGAGAAGGTGACCTATTTAAAAGGTTAGTTTCTTAGCCCCGTGGGTGGATTAGGAAAACAAAGCACGAGCACTATATTTATCCTTTTCCTTATCTAATGCCCCAGCCTCATCATGATAAGAACTATGTGCATCTCCCTGCCCCTGGATTAGTGCACTGTCCTCAGACCGCAGCCATGAATAATAACTCACCAACATCCATCTCACTGTGTGACTGGCCACTGGCAACGCAGCGATTTCACGCACTGGATACAGCCATTAGGATGTTTTTACAATAAACTTTATAATATTTGTCATGCGGGCGACGGCGGCGGCTTTAAAAATGCGAAAGCATTCCTGCTGTCAGGGAGGAGGAGGAGGAGGAGGAGGAAGGGGAGACGTAAACAGCAAACAAGGACACAAGAAAATAGCAAATGTTGTTTTAGTGAACAAAAGACAAGACAGAGCTGTTCAGCTCAGAGGTTATTAGTATGTTTCTGAGCCCAAAAATGGCATTTTAAATCACTTTATACAGATATTTGAGAGGAAACACTACTTTAAATACGACCACACGGCTGATTTATGTTCATGTGCTGTGAAAAGCTCCGGATTCAGAGACATGTGAGTCCACTAATTTGCAGTAGCCAATTCATTCTGACGCTCTTTGTAACCAAAGCATTTTAAATATTTTTATGATGTTTGGGAAACTCAGCACTTGGTTAAGATGAAGGAAAATGGTCATTTTTGGTTAAAAATTAAACAAGTCTACAGCTCTGTGAGACACAGCGGAGCTTCAAGCCAAATGCTAACGTTAGCATCCAAATTATAGTCAGTGAGCTTATACAGAAATACATTTAGAAAAAACACAAGACAAATATGTTTAGTTAATCTGAATATATTAAAAGCCGTACTGAAAGGTCTGAGGTAACAAAATGGGTAATATTTAAAGAAAAACACGAATCAAACAAGACTAACCTGCTGTAGTTATGTGCTTTGAGCTAAATGCTAACATGCTGATGTTTAGCAGATATAATGTTCACCATCTTAGTTTAGTGTGTTAGCATGCTAACATTAGCTAGTTAGCAGTAAACACAGAGAGCAGCTGAGGCTGATGGGAATGTCATTAGTTCTGCAGGTATTTGGTCATAAACCAAAGTGTTGGACACATTAACATGTTGACCTGATGATGGCGCTAGATGAAAAGTCAGAGGATTGATCCTCTGGGGATCATGAATGTCTGTACCAAATTTCACAGCAATCCATCGTATAGTTGTTGAGTTATTTCAGTCTGGAACAAACTGGTGGATCGATCCATCCATAGAGCCGCTAACGTTAGCGCTAACTTGAAGCACGAGACAGGAGGAGTTGACTTTTTTCAATATTTAATCAAATCCACAATCTTATTTTAGTTTCAAACCAAACATGAGCTGCAGGACACGATCGCTCTCAGTTTGAGTTGAATACTTTCGATAATGGTTTCCTTGGAGGGAAGTGAGGGCAGCAATAATGTAAAGAAAAACTGACATAATGTTCTCTGTGATACCAAACTCAAGCCAGTTCTAAGTCTCAAGTTGATTTCTTTACATTGTGCTGAAATAAAATGATCTGAAAGCTGCTATTCTTTAACACACCTGAGTTGTGGTCAACAGGTGGAGCTACACGTGTAAACAGTCTCCTCTCTGCACCAAACCCTGAGCCCTGAAAAAAAAGGAGGAATTCTCAGTAACACATGATAACAGACAGACGCAGTATCTGATGTTTAAATCCAACATGCTTCATGTGCAGTAATCCATCTTTGTCTTATAATCTGAGACGTTTGGGGACAAAGTTTGGACTTGAGAACCAGCAAACCTAGTGTTTGGTCTGAGTGCAGTCCCACTCTGCGGTACTTCAGGTCTTGTTGCTGGTTACAGAGGGAAACGGTAACCATAACAACAGGTAACCACTAACAACCAGCATCCGTAATGACCGCAGCTCGCAAATTAGCTCCTCTAATTACAGAGGCACGGTTCAGAGCTGCTGCTGCTGATAACAACACGCTTTTATAAAGTGTTTTCTTTTTTTTCCAAGCTGAAAAAAACAGCAGCCGTACATCACTGCAGCAGCTCACCTCAGTCACACTGAAGGTCAGAGCACCGAGGGAGGAACGGCCCGAAAACAAAGAGCGAGCCCAGATTTACACTCATTATCATAAAGTCATAATAATCATTAGTCTCCTCTGTGTTGTTCTGGTGTTTGTGCACTTTGCTTCAGTTCATCTCTGTTTCTTTTGGTTGGTTCGGTTCAGGTTTTCAGGAGTTTTCAGGACACAGGCTGAGCAAACAAAACATTTATTGGACATTATACTTTGATTAATGTTAATATTGATGCACGCAGAAAATAAAAGGATTGGTATAAAGATCATTTTGTGAGCTTATTTTGAACTTTCATGGGGGACGGTGTAGGTAAGTAAAAGTCCTGCATTCAAACATTTACTTGAGTCAAAGTACAAAAGTATCAGCATCAAAATATACTTAAAAGTACTCATTATGCAGAATAATATATATGATATTATTGGATTATAATTATTGATACATTAATGTGTTTAATGTTGCAGCTGGTAAAGGTGGAGCTACTTTTAATCACTTTATATACTGCTGGCTAGCTTGTGAATTTCCCCACAGAGATCAAGAAAGGTAAATTTTTTCTTAATACATCATCATTTATTTGTAGATTATATTTTGTGTGATTGATCTCAATCCATAAAGTAACAAAACTATATCAAATAAATGCAAGTAAAAAGTACAATATTTCTTTCTGAGCTGTGGTGGAGCAGAAGGAGAAAGTAACAGAAAACTGAAATACTCAAGTAAAGTACAAGTACCTCAAAATGGTCCAGAGTTTGGTAGTTCAGGTGTTGCAAAGGAAGTAATTCAGTGTTGGAGAAGTGATCATCCATGCAACACTTAAATGAATAATTCAACATGTTGATGAGAGTAAGAGGAGATTGTCACGTTTGTTCGGATTAAACAAACGAGTTGTAACATGTTCATCTGCAAGCTTTTAGAGGAGCTGGAAGGTGGATTTTATTCCCTTTAGGCAGAGTCAGGCTACCTGTTTCCCCGTTTCCAGTCTTTATGCTAAGCTAAGCTAACTGGCTGCTGGCTGCAGCTTCATATCATGACATGAGAGAGGCGTCGATCTGAACATCTGACCCTCTATTTCCCAAATTGCTCCTTTAAAAAGTGAGCGTTCCTTTAATGCACCTGCCAGCCGTCAGAACAGAGGAGGCAGAGATTTGTTCCTGTTGTTATTTGTGTGTGTGTGTGTGTGTGTGTTGGTACAGTAGCAGTAAAACGTCAGATTTGGTGCATGTGAGGAGATGAGCGGCGCCGTGGGGCTGACAGTAGGCCTGAGTCAGACTCTGCAACACCTGAGGGAGCTTCACTAACCTCCCATCATCATACATCTGTGTGTGTGAGTGTGTGTGTGTGTGTGTGTGTGTGTGTGTGTGTGTGTGTGTGCGTCCTCCTCACTGTGTTTGACTCTGCATGCGCTCGCCTGTGTGTTAAATATGTGTGTGTGTGTTTGTGGGCTCAGGGCGGCTGCATGGAGAGAGTGGCGTGGAGGGGAGAGCGGGAGGAACGCTGCGATGAGTTTAAGAAGTCTTGACAGCAGATGCCTGCATAATAACACACAGAGAGGACATGTGCAAGCAGGAAAATCAAGGACACCACGTCATGCGTGCCAGTCATTTAAAGTAACAGTTTCCTCCCGCAGCTTAAAACACGCACACAGATTATGAGCAGAAAAGGCTGCAGATGCTGCTAAATGGATTTGTGCTGTGAAATACAGCGAGGACGGATTTAAAACACCATCTATGTATTTTGATGAGGTTGAGGCTGCGTTGCTAAGGAGAGGGACTTTTTTTAAATCAGTAAAGTATGATTGGTGATTGGTGGCTGCAGTGCTTGAACAGACTGAACAGATGCTGATGTGTAGGAGGAGGAGGAGGAGGAGGAGGCCAAGTTCATCTTCAGCCCAAACAAGCTAAACACTGAACACAGTCTGATGTCACAGCCGAGAGTCTGAAACATGTTCAGGTCCTGATCGTGCAAAAACGACCTGCAGACGTTTTTTGTCTCGTTGGTGAAGGCAGCGCTGTCAACATGTCGTCACATGATGTCCTCGCTTGTCGTCCTGATTCTCACAGAAAACGCCATCAGACGATCTGAGCGCGCTCACACTCTGCTTTGGAGAATTGGCCATCAGTGTCAAGATGGCAGCGGTTTAAAATGGGCTCCAATCTATCTGCCTCCTCCTCCACACTGTGTGTGTGTGTGTGTGTGTGTGTGTGTGTGTGTGTGTAGGTGTGTGTGTGTGTGTGTGTGTGTAGGTGTAGGTGTGTGTGTGTGTGTGCGTGTGTGTGTAGGTGTGTGTGTGTGTGTGTGTAGGTGTGTGTGTGTGTGTGTGTGTGTGTGTGTGGGTGTGTGTGTGTTTCTATCTTTGTGAGGACCAGTCTGTGTGTTTTACATCTTGCCAGTGAGGACATTTTGGCCGGCTACCTGTTTAAAGCTGCCTGAGGGTTAAAGGTCAGTTCACCCAAATTACAAAGAGACATATTTGCCTTTATTTGATAATTAGCCGTCAATACAGCAGGAAGAATTTTGGACATTGGGGTTACATGGTGTCTGCCATAAGGGCAACACATCAGCCATGTCCTGAGCGTTGCGTTATCCGACGCCCACAGCACACAGCGAACACATCGTATAGGTGAAGGTACTGCGAGCGGATGTGACAAGACGTTTCTCGAGCGCTGACGTATTTCTTTGCTGGGAATCCTGAAGTCATACAGGTGAACATGTGTCGTATGGAGATCCGCATGGCTGTTTCTTTTGTTCAACTTGTATAATGTTTACATGACTTTTTCTTTTCCTTTTTGCTTCATCCCGCCTCCTGACAGGAAGTGGATCAGCCAATCAGCTCAAGTCACTTTCATTTATACAGGCAAAAATCAGAAATCACAGATTTACCTCAAAGGGTTTTACGGTGTGTACAACATACCTTAGACGCTCGGGTCAGATGAGGAAAAAATCCTCCAAAAGACTTTTGACGTCAGCTCCTCTGCAACCTACAGTTACCCATAAAACCCTCCTGCATGCTGCCTTCATCCGTAAAAACGGAAAATAAGTTTAAAACTACAAAGTTATTGAGATCATTTATGCAGAACAATAATGAGGACAGACTGACAGCAGACAGACAGGCTGAGGACAGTAAGGTGCCATTGAGTTTTGACAGTGCTGAGTGCTAATTAAAATCCCTTTAAACGAGCTCTAAATAAACTGTCAGTTGTCTTTAACAGAGAACAAACTAAAACACTTTGTCTCACTGAGGTCAGACAGTTTAAGGTTAGAGATTTAGGTTTAGGTTAAAAAACAAGGGGACGTGTTATGCCAATGAGGGTCCTCACAAGTATACAAGTACATGCATGCATGTGTCTATACATGTGTGTGTGTGTGTGTGCAGTGAATGAGCACTGAACTGGAAAAAAAACTGCGACTGGAGGAACCGTGGGCCAATCATCGGCCTCCACTGGTCACGAATCACACCTCCAGCTTTAACATGCAGCCCCCCCAACACATACACACACACACAAACACACACTTAGGTGGGTAGGGTGGAGGAGGGGAAGCCCTACCCGTGTGTGTGTGTGTGTGTGTGTGCCCTCAGGAACCCAGATCACCAGATACAAAAAGAAAATCTCTGCTTGTTCACAGCAGCCTACAGAGGATATTAACAACGCACACACACACACACACACACACACACACACACACAATACCTCAACAGAGACTGTGGGGGGGAAGAGAGGGGGATTACAGCCTCGGAGAAATAATAACAACAGCACACACACACACACACACACACACACACACGTATTATCAGGTAGTGTGGTAAGGTGAGGCAGGGGGGGGGTTAAGGGGAAGACCGGCGCCATCATCAGTTCTGTCTGTGTGGCTGCAGGAGAGCTGCTGAGCAGAGGGATGTCGGTCTGATGGGGGAGGAAGAGGAG
>VMKM01001372.1:91787-149174 GCA_008360985.2 Macquaria ambigua
GAGAGACAGAGAGAGAGAGACAGACAGAGAGAGAGAGACAGAGAGAGAGAGACAGACAGAGAGAGAGACAGAGAGAGAGAGAGAGAGAGAGACAGATAGACAGAGAGAGAGAGAGAGAGAGAGAGAGACAGAGAGACAGAGAGAGAGAGAGAGAGAGACAGAGAGAGAGAGAGAGAGAGACAGAGAGAGAGAGAGACAGACAGAGAGAGAGAGACATACTATATATATAGTATTTATACATGCACTCACATATTCAGTCTATATATAATAAACTGTAAGTCCTCCATGACACAGATCAGCCAGTTGGTGGCGCTACATTGTTAGTTAGTACAAATTTTAACCGATTTCTTAGAGAATCATCAAAAGAAAATGTGACTTGCTGCTTGTTTCCGTCCACTGCTGCTGCTGTGTGAATATGAGTTCATTTTTTGATGACATAGTTTATTTAAAGGTGCAATTTACGAGATATTTAACATTAATATATATATATATATATATATATATATTATGATATACCAGTAGTGATGAGTTTTGTTTCTGTTGAGTTTGAAGTGTGTTTTATGATCTGCGAGGTAAAATTAGTGTTTTTGACAGTGGAGTCTGGTGGCTTTGAGGTGAGCGATATAACGCCAGTTTCTGGTTGGGTGGGGGGGCAAAGTGCTGATATGTTTTGGTGCTAGTGCGACATCTAGCGGCAGCGAATGTCGTGTATAGAACCTTTAAAGATGGCCGACATGACAGCTCCCCAAAAGTAAAGCCAAAACATCTGGATCGCCCCCTGGTGGCTGGCTGCAGTATAGGTCATAAGCCCCGCCCCCTCCATGTTAGCAGATGGGACATGGGCCAAACTGAAAAATCAAAGAACACGTCAAATAAAATGTTCCCAAAGATGGTTTCTGTCATTTTAGGTAGTTCTTATCTTGCTGATGTTTGTTCAGGTGTTCGTTGTTCTGATCAGTTTGGTTTTAATTAGTTATTTGATGCCATAAAAAGGGGGTGAGACGTCATGATTGACAACTTGTGGTGTGCTGTGATTGGTTTGGGCGGGTGTATGGGCGGGACCTCGGACTCTGGTTCCAAATAACGTCACCAGCACAAGATGGCAGCTCCTGTATCCGGAATATTTTGGCTTCATTTTTGTACAGTAGGAGGAAGAGGAGACGCATCGGCCATCTTTATATACAGTCTGTGAGAGTTGGGAATTACAAATACAAGTGACCACTTTAACATTTCACAGTTATTTGACCCAT
The DNA here is from genome assembly GCA_008360985.2 of Macquaria ambigua. Lineage (NCBI taxonomy): Eukaryota > Metazoa > Chordata > Actinopteri > Centrarchiformes > Percichthyidae > Macquaria > Macquaria ambigua. The sequence goes on from VMKM01001372.1 coordinate 93,038, forward strand.
TAATATAAAAAGTAATTGTTATTGGAGCTTTAAATCGTGTTAAAACATGTTTCTGTTCCGAACATGACACTGCAGCGTCTGTTTAGACTGAACCAGATGCCTTCAGAGCCCACAGAGAGCTGCAGCATGCGCACACACACACACACACACACACACACACACACACACACACAGATATATGTAAACACACACCCCAGGAGAGAAACAAGAAAAGGAAGGACAGATTTTTTCAGCATGAGGGAACATCGTCCTACACATTGAATTCCCAACCAGAACACACACACACACACACACACACAGGTTTGCCCTACTATGCTTCTTACTGTGCCGGCAGCCTTCAGTCTGCATTCAGAGGTCATTATATAATTTCAGAGCCCTTTTTCACATCAGACAGCATCTGTGAAACCTCGGGGGACTCGACCAGCCGCCATGTTTGCTCTCCTCAGACTCACCGTCCACCAAGCGTCCATTTAAAATGCTTTTAGCTTCTGGAACAGGAGCATTATCACCTCCTCACCGTCACATCTTCTAATGATGCTGCAAATTGTCCCAGTGAAAACATATTTGTTAATCTTGTACGTCTGTGATGATTTTGGATTTGAGTCCATGGTGTTTTCCGTCATGCTTTTCTGCTGATCCTCAGTTTTAATGAGGATGAGAATGAGTCCTCGAGTGATGTCACTTGAGTCAGCGTCGGTTGGGGCTGAATACTACGAGTGAGCTGACCAGACCTCATCTCATCTCTGCTGCAGGCTACATTAGCCGCTACTAGCATAACACACCCCAATCTACCCCCAAGCTGTCAGAAGAAGAGGTGCATTGTGGGTAATGTAGGCTCCAGGTTCAGACAAGGAAGAAGAATGTGTGGAATTAAAAAAAAGATGATATCTCTGGTTGTGCTGCATCGATTTTGATCCTTTTTTGTTTTAAACTGTCCGTCATGAGTCCGACAACATTATAGGAGTGAAATGATAAATCTGTGGAGTCCTCGTTTAAATTGAGCAAGGGAACTTTTTGTTTTTTATTAATTCACCAAATTACTGTTATATCTTCTTAAAAGTAATCTAGGCTTAAAGTGTCAGCATTGTTTAACATTGTGTCAAGCTGGCCTGTATTTTAATCTGTTATCATCTGGAAATCACACAAAATGCTGATTTTGCATCAATAAATTAAACTCAGTTATATATTATAACTCCATTATCAACTATACTATAATTTCAATTATGTATGTAAACAGAAATTGAATTTAGAGTGGATTTTTAATGTAATAATAGAGTCCAGACTCGTCCCAAACTCTCTCCTCTCCTTTGAATTTAACCAGTTATTAATAATAAAGTAATAAAAACAAATCACAAAATGTATTCGTTAGAGATAAGCTTTAAAATATACAGCGTGCAGATATAATGCACCTACAATAATAGAAAGAATAGAAAGTTAGAGAGCCATATTATACAGTACGTTACTGTAGACCACTGGTTCCCAACATGGGGGTCGAGACCCCTCAAGTGGTCGCAGGAAATCATATTTCTGCTGCACAAATTATGTTTATTTCTCTGACTTTTCTCAAATTTTGCATTTTTTTTTGGGTGAAATACCTGTTTATAAAAGTGCAATATAAATAAAGTTTATCATTATTATTATTATAAAGATAATTAAATTAAACAATCTGAGACCTCTCTTTGGTTAAAATGCTTGTGGCCCATAGACATAGGCACCGTGGGAGCCGCCTGCTCTGGACCAGAGTGCATTAAGAACTATTAGTTTATCAAAGCAACAGTATTTGAAACATATGTTCATATAAAAAGTTGTATTTATGCACAGCAATCAAGTCCACAGTGTTAAGTGAAGCAGATGTCTGATGAATAAAGGAGCTGCAGTCTGTGTGTGCCGTGCCTCTCCTGGTGGCTGACTGTGAGAGGTGCCCGGCAGGAAAAGGCTGCCCTACTTTATCTCTCATTAAACTGGTCACACATCAGGGACGTGACTCAGAAATACGCCAATTTAAGTAAAACGGTAGTAGCACCAAACGTGTCCTGGAGGCTTTCCTGGCCTTATTTTTAAAGACGGGCCGAGTTCTTTAATTTTATTTTCTTATCTCATCATCTATCAATAAAACAGAAACACCTGAGGGAACTTCTCTCTCACATCATGTCATCTCCTCTGAGGCAGATATTTGTTGTCTCTTCTCCGTCATGTTCCAACAGTCATTTTCCTCCCTCAGTTTTTGACATCTCCTCCTCTCTTCCCTCTCGCCAGTTCACAGGTTACCATGGCGACGCACAGTAGTATTTTCCTGTTGCCAGGGCTCATCTCCATGCGAGCGCAGCATCCCTCCCACAGCAATGTGATGGATTGTGTGTTGGATATGAGGACATGTATTCCATAATGTTTTGGTTTTTTTTAAATGAAAACCTGTGTAGTGCTGCTGTGAAGCCACAAGGTGGAGCTGGAGGCCTTTTGGATGACATCAGGGTTTTGGCAGAAGAAAGGTGTGTGTGTGTGTGTGTGTGTGTGTGTGTGTGTGTGTGTGTGTGTGTGTGTGTGTGTGTGTGTGTGTGTGTGTGTCATGTCCATGGCAACCACAGTGAGCTGCTCTGAAGGAGGATTATTAAATATTAAAGGACTGAGATGTTTCACTCTGCAGCGTTAACATGAGGCTCTCAGATACGTTGCTTTGCTCATATAAATGGGACAAACGTGGCTTCTTTTTTTTAAAGGAGCAGTTCAACATTTTAGGGAAATCCTACTGTTTGTCATTTTCTCTTGAGTCAGATAAATAAGATGCAAATGCTGGAAAGCAACATGCATTTACTCCAGAACTATAGTGTTGAGAGATCCAGCCGTGGGCATATGGCCAAGGCTCACCCCTTTGAACTTTAACACACAAGGAGGACAATAATCAAACAATGAAAAGGGGACACAAAGTTCATGAGTTAAGAAATAACTCTGTTTCCATCTCAGACAGTTTGCACCTCTAACTGACAGCAGCAGGTACCACAGCATCCTGTTCAACCTACTGCAGCACCTGTGTGACCTTTAGGACGAAGGTTAAGCTCTGCATCTTTCAGTGTGCAGAGCATCCAAAGTAACTGCTATCTGTTGCACTATGTGCATCATCTCTCGCTGTGCAAAACATCCAGAACCTGCAGAACCTCCAGGTTGTAACTGACATCAGAACTGTTTGACCTATATGCTACATGTATGAAAGAAAAGTATAGCTTGCTAAATGATGCCTTGATAAGCATTTTTTAATGTATCTTAATCACATGCTTCCCATTTGATTGTAGGAGGGTTGAACCTTATAGTATGATTGGAGTATATCCTGTGCTCCACCTGTATAAAATGGAGACACAGAAGGACTTTTTGGACTTTTCTGGTCTTCGGACTTTGTCTCTTTGGCCTTGGTCTTTGATATTTTGACATCTTTTTTCTCCTTGTTAATCTTCTTTTTCTATTTTGCATTTTTACAATTATCAGTAGACATAAAGAGGGAGAAGTTTTTGAGCATTTTTAGAAGCCTTTTTCTTTTCTTTAAAGGACTTTGTTGTCCTGGTTAAGCTTTAAATAATAAGCAGCGTCTCCACATGATGTCCTTCCTCAGTCCTCCGGTCACTGACTGACATTAAGCTGACACCAGTCCGTTCAGCTCCTCCGTCCTCTGAAGACGATTCTCCAAACTGTCCTTTTGTCCTGAAGACATCGTTTTGACGCATTATTCACAGCTCCTATTTTTAGAGTTCTGTTTCCAGCCTCAAAAGGCAGTCGAATCCTTACAGTATGTGCACTTACACAAGCAGAAAGTCAGTATCCGCTGTCAGTGTGCATTAAAGACACGTCGTCCCGTCCTGTGGAAGGCCTCGCTGCAGGGCACTGAGCCTGTGTGTGACGACAGCAATGAAAACAAACCAGAGACAGGAAACAACTACAAAGGGTAAGGGGCAGGGTTATGTAAATGATGCCAAGGCTGGCTGCCCAGAGGAAGAGGTGCACGCTCATGCATCTGAGTGTACTTTAAGTTTTCATAATGTGGTCTTTACAAGAGAGCCGCAGCTCCGGGCGTCAACAGCAGCAGTGTGTTCTTGAATTACTCCCACAGTGACTTCACCTTCTATTCATGCTAGTTTTGACAGAAATAACTTTTATTAACTGTACGCGGTGGTGCTGCAGCACGGTCAACATCATCCACGTCGATGGAAACAGCATCTTCAAACCTGCCTCCATGTTGAGGTTTCAGGTCCATCTGCTCTGTTTTTTACAGGAAGTAGTCGTGTCTAGACATCCCTTCAGTGTAGACACGAGTAAAACCACACTAGAGTCTCACCACTAGTGGGGCTAAAGATGCTAACTTTTGTCCTGAGGGTGGCGCTAGAGGAAAGGTCATGGGGTCATGACCTCTGAGAAGCAGGAATGAGATCAATGCATTTCATGGATATCTGAATGATCAGGGGTTTGTATGTTGTACCTGTGGATGATGATCATTGTGTGTCTGATCTACTGCCTTCGTCCTGCCTCTGGAGTTTAAAGAGTTGAATGAGAGGCAGTTTTGCTGTATGGAAGGCTAATGTGAGCCTACTTTCAGACTCAAAATCAGCCACACAAACGTCTCTGACTGACCCCTGTGTGCTGAGCGCCCCGGCCATTTTAGATTTAGTTATTTGACCTGTTATTGATCATGGATATGGATATGAGTCTTTCATGTTGTACAGTCTTTTTATGTGATTATCACCTGACAATGTCTTGTTGTGTTTTGAGTGAACAAACTATGTGTTATATTATAAAGTTAAGTGATGAGCATGAACAGTCACATTGACACGTGATATATGGCATTACATGTATATTCATTTAATATTTGTTTTGCCCCGCTGGATAATCTTAATAATAGTTTTCCTTTGATAGTATATTAACTTTGTGTAAAATTAGAAGTTCTTTAAGAGGATATTCTGGGATGATTTGGCCCTAATCTGCCCCCTTTATTAACCCCCCAGGTGCACACAGAGTACACAGGTAAACAGCAAATTCATGTCATTTTTACTGGGCTGTAAACAGACTTTGCTTCTGTTTTGTTTCAGCTCTCATAGTTTTCTGAAGCAAACCAGCTGGAGTTAAAGTAGCTGCCTGAAAGTGTTGTCGTCTCTCTTCTCCGACGACTAATAATCTTATGTGGGGGGCTAATTTTGGCCCACGGGCCCCCATTTGCCAACCACAACACTAAACACACTGTAGAGCTTGTTTTACGTTGACATCGGAGCGTCTATTTGTGCCTCTCTGGACTCGAGCCCGGCTCGGTAAGTGGCTGTTTTCCTGCTTGCTTTAACTGTGGAGTGCCACACACACACACACACACACACACACACACACACACACAGTCTCAGGTGACAAAATCAGCTGTTGGGTTTTGCACTTTGCACCTTGTAACTCAAGAGTTGGAGCTCCTCTGTGAGCTGACCGCAGCTCTGTATCATCCATCATTTAGAGGCCTGCTTTACAGAGCTTTGTTTGGTATCAATCATTTAGCCTTGTTGTGCTCATGCCAGCGGGTGGCGGCCGGCTGACAGACGTGGATCCCTACTGGGGTGTAAAGCCAGGCGAGTACGCTGGTGAGGCGGCCTGCGGCTGCTGGATAACATATACACCAAAGCTGTGCAGCCAGTCGAGCTTCCAGCGCTGGATAAAACGTTTGCATTGCACTTCAATCAGGAGTTATCTCTGCATGAGCATCGCTTCATGATTCAGGGCTGTAGCCAGGATTTAAGAAAACACAGAGGTCATGTGTCCTACATGAAGCCTTTATGGATAACAACTGGAAAAATAATAAAAAATAATTGGAAAATGAATTAATTAAAAAGTGACAAAAAAGGTTTTTTTTTGTTGTTGTGAATGTTCCAAAAAATGTGAGTAAAGAAAACACAAAACTGATAGTGGAGTATATTATACACTGTTAATTTTATTTCTTTAATTAAATATGGGATCTGTGACCATTTTGTTTCAACAACACCAGAAAGAAATACATGATTATATGAGTTCAGATAGACACAGAGTCGGACATACTGGAGCCAAGGCTGAACTTCCAAAATAAAAGTTGTTCAGATTTTCAGGCTTTTTATCCTGCAACAACAAGATCCTGATGTTGGTGGGGAAGCTGCTGATTGAATGTTGGATGCAACGTGCGACAGGAGAAGCTAATTGGTTTGTTAAAGCTGGAGGTGATTGATTAGTGATTGGCTCCTGAACGGTCGTTTTAGGCTTCAGTGCACTGCTAGTTTGCTTGTTTGTCGACCTAATTTAAATAACTGACAATATACAATAAAGTCTATTAATATAATATTAATGGAGCGACGCCTGCGAGCTAGTTCAGGCAGTCAACTCGAGCTGCATTGCTACACGTGACATACCTCACTCTCCACAACCATCTACCAAACACACCCTCACAATTTGGCGGTCTATTTAAACTGCAAAAAATGTCCCATCTCTCTGCCTGTCAACGCCACTGCTGCTACACCACTGCTGCTACACCACTGCTACTACACCACTGCTGCTACACCACTGCTGCTACACCACTGCTGCTACACTACTGCTGATTCTCTTCCTCTTGGCTCGCAGCCCTGAAGTCCACAAACGTCAAACGTGACTTCTGCAATTGGACCGTTTTGGAGGCACCAGGAAGTGAAGTCCATCTCCCAGCATGCTTTGGAAGAGTTGGACAGCTCCCTCAGCATCCACCCCACCCCCCCACCCCCCCACCCCTTCTCACATCAGATTAGTGCAGCTGAGAGGGGATTTGGGACGCTACATTTCGTTAAGGCGACCCATTGACAGCCCATCACGCTTATCACCAGCGTTAATGTAAAAATGTGTCATTTGCTATTTTAAGGCCACACCAGACAAATATTTATCCAGGAGCACGACAGGAGCATAAGTGCATATCATGAAACGGGAGCAACGTTTTGGAAAATGTGACGATGTGGCTGAAGATATCTTTAACAACCTTCAAATTATTTTATTAATTCTACATCGCTGTGATCAGAGGAACAGAACAGTTTCCCAAAAGCATCTTTGGGCTGAAATAATCATAAAATCAATCTTATGAAGCTTCTGAAAACCACTACAACATAACTTAAGATACTTAAATCACTATAAATCTCATAGATGTATGGCATGAATCCTTCCCACCATTCAAACCCATGACCTTCTTTTTAACAATGTTGTTCATCAGATAACAGATCTCCAAAATCTGCTAACATTAGAACCTAATACAATAAATCCTCTGGAATCAAACTAAAATATTATATAGTTATAGTATAACTCTATACCTACTAAACCTTCAAAACTAATACATAAAATAAAGAATTAAAGGATTATTTATTTTCGAACTCCTCCTCGTTCAGGACATTTAATGTTAGCATTAAGTTGGATCCTACTCTATGTTGTTCTCGCTAATGCTAAAATGCTAAAGTTAGTTTTAACTGCTCTATTAAAGACTGAGGATAAAATTATATTTGCCCAGTAAAATTTTATTTATGACCAAATAATTGATAACATGCATCAGACTCAGCTGTACTTTGTGTTTAGTGCTAATTAGCATTTGTTAGCATGCTAACACGCTGAGCTATGGTATGGTGAACATGGTAAACATGTTAAACATTAGCATGTTAGCAAACAGATGTTAGCATGTAGCTCACAGCCTCACAGAGCTGCTAGCACGGCTGCAGCCTCATCCGGTACTGTTACCGTCTCATCCAAATAAGTAAAGTTTGCCTGGAAACTTTGGAAAAGCTGGAATATTTCGTTTAGGATTAAATATTTGAAACTCCTCCATAAATCATAATATCCATTTGCATGTTTCCACTGACTGTAGGCATTTCCGCCTCCTCTAAAATCTCCTTTGCATTCACTCTAAACCTGTATTCTGCACATTCTTCATACTCATGGCACTCAGATACAGCAGCAGCTTTATACCTGCAGATACTGATAATCACTGTGTGCTCGACTTGTCCCACCTACTGACTTCAAACTGTCTCGTGTCACAGTGTTGAACGCTGCTTGAAGTCTCTTTTGTCTTTTCAAGGGCTGTTCAGGTAAAAAAAACTCAGTCCTGCTGCTGTCAGGAAAAAACATCAGTACAAGAACCTTTTAAAGCACAACATCCAGTGGAGGAAGCATTCAAATCTTTTACTCATAACACTAGCAAAATACTCCATTACAAGTTTAAAAAAAAGTACAGAAGTATGAGAAACAAAATGTACTCAAAGTATTAAAAATGTAAAAGTACTCATTGTGCTATTATATTATTGGATCATTATTATTGATGTATTTTTATGTAGTAGTTGGTAGAGGTGGAGCTAATTTAATTACTTCATATACTTTTGGTACTTTAATCTGTAACAATGGATCATATTTTATAAGCTGATCACATGATTTGTTTGTAAAATTAAGTTTAAAGTACAATATTTCTCTCTGAAATGTAGTGAAGTAGAAGTATACGGTAACATAAAATGGAAATACTCAAGTAAAGTATAAAAATTGTATTTATGTGCAGCCCTTGAATACAACATCACTTTACAGATCAACAAGAAAAGATGGTGTGAATATGACGTTGAGGGTGTTGGGCCCGTCAGAGGAGGAGGAGGAGGAGGAGCAGCAGGAGGCTGTGGTCCGGTCCTCCTCACATAGTTGACAATAGACAGGTGCGTGGAGAGAGACGCTCGTAAAGATCAGGCCGATGGAAAAAGTTAGCGAGGCATGTTACTGTAGCCGACATGTGAAGATCACATGCTGGGACAGGTGATGATAAGCTGCCGCCGCTGGCTCTGACTGACGTGCTAACTACTGACAGACAGACAGACAGACAGACAGACAGACAGGAGGAAGTCAACATGTCCCTGCTTAAATTACCAACCAACCTTATCCACCAGTGTGCCAACAGGCAGCTCCATGTTAGACACTTTAACCTTTAAACTTTTCATGTTAAGACTGATGTGATTAGAATAACTAACTTTGACATGTAAAACAGCTGATTTAGCATTAATAAGGGTTTTAACACCTAAATAGAAGACTTTAAGTTTAAAGGAGGAGTCCAACATTATTCTATATTTTTCTTATTGCCAACAAACCCCATTAAAAGACCAAAACCAACAACATGTGAGTCCATCTCTCAACACTTCCTGTCTGTGACTCTCAGCTCCAAGCCCATTGGTTCCTACTGAAGACGTAAACACCTCACAGATATGTAGTTTCATGTTTAAAAAAGGCTCAGTAATTTTGTAGTTTTTTAGCAAACAAACAGAAGGAAATAATGCATTTGTTGGGGACTATTTTCAGGATTAATCCTGAAGTTATTAATGTAAGAAGTGTGTGCATTGTTTGACAGATAATTGAAGTTTGTGCATAGCCAAGGTAAACCCACACAGGTGTTTTCACTTGGCTGATTGCACCTCTTCTCAGGACTGTTGTGTTGCAGCTGCTGGAGTCCAGTCCTCCCTCTCTGTCAGCTCTGTGTTTGAGGGAAATATCTTCTCTTTAGCTGCTAAATGCTCCATTATGTTCACCAGCTAGTCTCTGACTGTGTCTGTCTGCTGTTTGCTGCTGAGCAGGAAATGCACTGCAAAACCATAAGTAGGAGCTAAAAGGCTCTGTAGAAGTCTCAATATGAACACCGTGAATTTCAGCCATCTCCGTGGTTGATCTTTTGACGCTGTGGTCTCTTCTCCTCTTACAGACAGTTCGTACAGTCGAGGCAGCACACTCAAGAAAGTACAGATGTGAATATTTTATAACCTAATATGATACAAGAAGGGAACCGGATACCAGACTAAGAGGAGCCCACTGAGCAGAGGTCGACCTCTAACAGGGTTTCCTCGTTTGAAGGGTCCTTACTGATAAGTGCAAAATGCTTAGAAGCTGAGATGGGGGGTATCGGCTGTTTAGCCCTGTTAGCAGCGTCGCTACATGGATGAGTGTTGGTCTGTCAGTCGGTCCTCCGCTTTGGTCCAGACTGAAACATCTCAACTATTGGATGGATTGACATGAAATTTTGTACAGCATTCATGTTCCCCTCAGGATGAACTGTAATAACTTTGGTGCTCCTCTGACTTTTCATCTAGCGCCATCATCAGGTCAACATGTTAATGTGTCCAACACTTTGCTTTATAACCAAATACCTGCAGAACTAATGACGTTCCCTTCAGCCTCAGCTGATGATGTTTTGTGCTAATTAGCTAATGTTAGCACACTAGCACATAGTAAACATTATACCTGCTAAACATCAGCATGCTAGCATTGCCATAGTGAACATGTTAGCATTCTGGTGTTAGCATTAAGCTCAAAGTACAGCCTCACAGAGCTGCTAGCATGACTGTTGACTCTTATGCTGTGTCTCAAATCGCGTACTCCTGTTAGTACACTTACATGCAGTATACTGTGTACACTATGTACTGACTTGTGTAGTGATTTAATTTTGACAGGGTAGTGTCGTCTCAAATCGAATACTGTTGTTGTGCGCTTACCGGAAATGAGGGTCGCAACCTTTGACCGCGTCTTCTTCTTCTTCTTCTTTTTAATGGCGGATTGCAGCCAGGCGGAGCATTATCACCAACATTTACCGCGATTGCCGCACGCCGAAATATCTGCCAGCTTGTTTGCTCACTTGAGAGGAGGTCAATCGCAACAGCAGTTTTTTTGCCTTGGGGCTTCGTAAAAGGTTAATGCAGCCATGGATCATGGTCATGGTTAAAAGAAACCGATGTTGACTGTTGATAGGAAACAGGAAACGAACATGTAAGGGTCGGGTTCATGTCGCAACACGCCATACTACTTCCTCCTTTACTCCTGACAGACCAGAGTTATAATTCAGAGGGCCACCGAAGGTCATTTAACATGTCATTTATAAACATTTGAATAAACAACTTATGCCTGATATAATGACTCTAGAATTCACCTGGAACATGAGCAATTATTCATTTAAAACGTGCATCACTGCCCCCAACATGTGACTAATAGAGTGAATCTTCACACACACACACTGCTGCAGAGCAAACAGCAGAACTAATGCTGGTTCTGGTCTCTTCATGCTGTCTGTACTTCACGCTGTGAGCCCATATGGACGCTGGTCTTGGCGCTCAGAGCTCTGTGTCAGCAGACAGAGGAAGAGATGAAACCCAATGAGCCAACTGTTTGTTCTCTGTTGTGTCAGGCTGTCTGGAGTTTTGTGTTGAAGGGGAGATGCCCGGCCCGGCCCAGCCTGGCTCGGCCCGGCCCGGCCCGGCCGCCCCCGGCACGCCTCCTCTATGCCTGAATAGATTGATGCCAGCTCAGGTAAGAGCTGGAACGCTGCAGTGGAAAATGAAACTTGAGGAGACAGCCGGGCTATTAGGTTAGCCAGGTCTGTATGTCTGCATAAGAGTGCATGTGGGTGGATGTGAGTGGGTGTTTGCAGCTTGTGCCAGCGGTGCACCCACATTATACATCAGCTTTCCAAGGTCAGTGATTTTCAGTGGATTCAGCTGCGTGTTCGAGCTGAGATCTCACTGACGCCCTGCAAAGGATTTATTTTATTCCGGTCAAAAGTTCAGTTTTGTATTTCTGGAAATCTGCAAGTTAAAGGATCAGTCTGGTGATATGCTCTCTTTTTCTTCTTGCCACAAATTCCATTAAAAAAACAAAACCAGCAGTGAGTGTATCTGCTAATAAGTAGTGTGTGTGTGTGTATCACAGTCTGATATATAAAAACTATTAAAAACACATCAGTGAGCCTCACTGTTGTTCCTTCATCACCATGAACACACACACTGCAGTTTATTTGGACTCAGTCCCACACACACCGTCCTGCTGCCCCAAATACTCACTAGAGCACCAAACATGGATTCATCCGCCACTGAAAATAGTCCCCAACAAATGCACTATTTCCTCCTGTTTGATAAAAACTACAGTGAGCAGCTGTTGTAAGGAAATTATTGAGCCTTTCTTAAAATGAAACGTTATATCTGTGAGGTGTTTTTAAAGATTTACGTCTTCAGCAGGAACCAATGGGCTTGGAGCTGAGAGCCACAGACAGGAAGTGAGACAGGACTGATGATTTTCCTCTTTACAAACTCCCCCCGTGAGGCCAATCTCTTAATGACACCAGAGACGATACGTAAACGCATTAGATCAGTCAAGTGTTGTGTGACTCACTCAGTGGAATAAACTTTGTCATGATTTGGGTTCATGTAGCGCTGATGATGCAGGATGACATCACCAAAACTGTCCAATCAATGAGTTACCTGTCAGTCCACATGACTTCATCTTTACACCTCTACGTTATTTTGTAATAAGTCAGTGTGAACATGATAAGGAACCTTTTTTCCCTGGTCTGGACAAAGAATCTCTTTACCACCTGAGCTGTTGGCATCCTGGGTGAAAAGACATTTTCTTCCAGACTTTAATCTCAAAGCAAAGTGTCTCAGTTTCAGCTACACCTGTTCTCCCATGTTCTCTGACACACTTGGCCACTGTAGAGAAGTTCTTGGTCATTGTTTTTGACCTTTGTAAAACTCCCTGTTTTCCCAAATATAGGCAGGAGTGGAGGAACTGTGCATATTTACAGCGATTCAGGTTTCAGTGAGATCAGCCTGCTGGCACATTTCCACTCCAATAATAGAGAGACTGAGTGGCTCTCAATAATTGAGCAGAGCTCGGCCCTGCAGCTCAGCACTCTGCTCCAGCAGACGTTACACAACCAGCGGAGGACTGCAGGGGGAGAGGGGCTCTACATCCACCCATCTATTCATCCACCCATCCATGATCCAACCATCCATCCATCAATCCATTATCCATCCATTATCCAGCCATCCATCTATTCATCCATCCATCCACCCATCCAGCCATCCATCTGTCTATCATCCATCCATTATCCAGCCGGCCCTTGGCATTAACACAGCGGATGTTCTGGTCATGAACGGGGCTTTTTTCTAACTTAACCTGCAACCACCACAAAATGGTGTAGTTAGCTAATGATAAGCTAACTCTTGGCCTTGGAAGTAACACTTGTTACTACTGTGGGTAGTAAGCTAGTTAGCTGGATATGCTAACAGTTGCAGCTTATGTTAGAGCAGACAAACACACTGTTTAAACTGTAAATACCTGTAATACATGGTATGTTCTAGGACTCCTAAAGACGTCCATCTACAGACGTGCTAGCCTGGTTTGAAATCCACTTCCCAGCTTCGATACTGAACATTTTATATTCCTCTCTAACCCTCCCTCTTTTTCCATCCCTGTAGCTCCATCTCTTCTTAATCCTCAAATAGCAAACCTCTCAGTATTTGGTAGTCTACCTCCTCCTCCTCCTCGACCCTGTTCCCATCTATTTTTCTTTGTTTCTGTTGTGTTTTTCCTCCTCTGGATCTCCCTCTGCGTCCACCCACACTAACCTAACATGCACTCTGCCCCAGGCTCCCTCTCTCTGTCTCCATATATACAGAAACAGTTCTTCTCATTTTCAGCACACACACTAACATTTACTGTATGCCGCAGTGGTCTCAGTATGATTCATGCAAAAAAGAAAAAACAGCATCTTATAAAAACAGTGCAGGAATTAGTGTCAGAATAAAGCAACAGGATTTAAATCCAGTGGAGACGTGGAGCGGGTGAGTAAATGTCCCTCTGCAGAGAAGAAATGTGCCTGTTAAAGGAGCAGTCCGACATTTATGGGAAATATTTGTTTGTCACCGTCAGATGAGAAGATGGATACCAGTTTCATCACTGTGCGTCCAATACAGAGATAGGCCCAGGGCGTGTTTAGCCTAGCTTAGCACAAAGACTGGAAGTAGGGGGAAACTGTTAGCCTAGCTCCATCAAAGGCCCAAAAATACACCTTGGTCAGCCTCTTTTTTCAGGAGAATATATTTAAAATGTTACTAGATGTTCTCATTTAAAATAGATGCATTTCAGTTCAAGTGTTGGATTTATGGACAAATCTTAAGGATCATATAACAGTGTGTTATAATTTTTAATGAAAAAAAGTCACAAAAAAAAACAACGTAATAAGGAAATACAGTTGGTTACAATGGTTTTGATATCCCATAATACCTCTTTCCTTTGTGTGTGGACACCTCACGACTTCCCGACAGAACGGCGAGCGTGTCTGAATTTCTTTGCCTTCTCTTGTCGAGTACGACAAATTCCACGCCGTGTTCGGTGATGTTGACCAATAGGAGGGCAGAGTGCTCTTCACGTGTGAACATGATGCTGTTGGTGCTGCGAGGTGGAGCTGTGAAACTGAGGAGACGCTTCTTTCTTTCTTTCTTTCTTTAGGCTTTTCCGAACACAACGCAGCTGGTATCACACACACCGCTTCGGACGCCATGTTTGTTTACATTCTTGTTCCCGGAAGTCGGTCCCTGGCACCTCCTTCCTCGATGACATCACGCAGGTTGTGAAAGAGGGCAAGCTGTGATTGGTTGGGGACCAATGTCTCTTGGCTAGTCACGGCAAGATTCTATGACTGTATAATCTATAATCTGACATAGTGACCATTTAAACAGATAATATTGTGTAGCTGTGAAAGCTTACTGTACATGACCCGTTATAGGCCTCATTTTATTAGTCACCATGTTACATCAGCCAGCCACAGAGATGGGCTGAGTGTACATTATGTTTTAGAGGACACCTCTGAGGTTATAATGTAGCTGCTTGTCCTGTTGTAATCCAGCATGAGGGCTCTCAGTGTGCAGCACAGTATCAGTGCTGTTGTGGTTGTGTAGTACAGCAGAGTGTGTTGTTGGAGCTGCTACAGACGCTGCTGAGAGTCGTATTCTTAGCTCAGTAAGAATAGCTCCTCTGTGACTCAGACTGTTCACTGCAGCCCACAGAGCAGCTCCACACGAGGAGAGTATAGAGTCTATACTGCAGCGTGAAGCAGCTCCACGCGAGGAGAGTATAGAGTCTATACTGCAGCGTGAAGCAGCTCCACGCGAGGAGAGTATAGAGTCTATACTGCAGCGTGAAGCAGCTCCACGCGAGGAGAGTATAGAGTCTATGCTGCAGCGTGAAGCAGCTCCACGCGAGGAGAGTATAGAGTCTATGCTGCAGCGTGAAGCAGCTCCACGCGAGGAGAGTATAGAGTCTATGCTGCAGCGTGAAGCAGCTCCACGCGAGGAGAGTATAGAGTCTATGCTGCAGCGTGAAGCAGCTCCACGCGAGGAGAGTATAGAGTCTATACTGCAGCGTGAAGCAGCTCCACACGAGGAGAGTATAGAGTCTATACTGCAGCGTGAAGCAGGCTCTGTCGAACGCACATTAAAGCAGGTGTGTACTTCAGCCTGAAGGTCAACAGTGCTGAACAGGACTCTTTGGACTCCACACTGTGTCCTCAAGCCCAGATATATTCTGTCTGTCCTTTGCCTTTGTTTCCTTTCCTTAGATTAACTTCCTTTTTCCCTTTATTTCCTTTCCTTACCTTTCACTCCCTACCCTTTCCTTGTCCTTTACATTTCCTGTTCCCTTTTCTTTCCTGAACTTGCCTTTTGTTTTACTTTAGTTTCATTTCATTAACCTCTGCCTCATTTCCCCTTTTTTTTATTCTTTCTTTACCTTCTCCACCTCCTTTTCCTTTTCCTTCCTTTCCCTCCTTCATTTTCTTTCCTTTAAACCTCCCCTTACCTGCCCTTAACTTCCACTTTATTATTTTCATTTTCCTTTCCTTTTTCTTTTCCTTTCACTTCCTTTCCTTCCATTGACTTCCCTTTTGTTTTCCTCTACCCGTTCCTTTTACTCTCCTTCCCTTCTCTTGTTTTTAAGTCTCTTTTCTCCGTATTGTTTTCCTAATCAATAAAGAGCTTTCTTAACTTATCTTAAACAGGTTTTAGGCACATTGAGGAACACTGTGTTACAGTAATGAAACATCTTGGTTAAAATGTAAAGACTGTATAATAACTGGATGGTTCCTGCTCCAGTGTTTGATTTGAACCCTTGTTTCTGTCGGTCACAGTGACGTTAATGTTAATGTTGTTCAGCAGGGTCACTGTCTTCTGACACTCTGAGCTGCTTCACATGCCGGACTATTTTAGAGAAGTCACATCTAATCGTGCTGCTGTTGTGTTTGTTCCTGGAGTTTGACTTTGCTTGTGTTGATCCTGGGCTGACAAATGAACTTCTGTTAATCCTCTGAAGCCGCAGATACTATAAGTCCTCTAAGGAAAATCACTTATATCTTGAATTTTAAAGAGATTTTCAAAAGACAAAAGTGAAGATTTGATAATGTACAAAATCAATAAGAGAATGAAATCATAATAGCAAAAGAATTGTTTGGGCTGAGTGAATCAGTGCAATTAAAGTCGCTATCAGAGCTAACTAGCTCGCTAGCTACATGACGACCAAGCGAGCGAACAAGTAGCATTAACTGGATGCTGTATTGACTGACTGTGAAACATCCCCACAGGCTTTGCAATTGTTTTCATGAAACTAGAACGTGAGTTTGCGGATGTTGTTGTAGTTCCCCTCGGCGGCCACTAGATGTTGCTATATTTAGCTAATGGCACCTTTAACCACCCAGAGACACGTTACTTCATCAATAATGAACAAACAGCACGGTCGTATCTTTCAAAATTTATTGAAACTGTTGTAATATGATGAAGTCAGAATGGACATAAATTGTCGACTAACCTTGCATAGGTTACAGACTATGCCTCACCAACAAATGACAAACATTGCATACTGCAGCAAGAACCGATGTGAAAAACAATTCTTCAGAACAGAACTGACATGGAGGATCTCAGCAGCCCGGTGGAGCGTGAACGAGTACCTTTTATTATCTTATTTTTTTAAATGATGTCTCCAGCACTGGGACTTTCAGTCGTCATGGTCGGGATGACACTTTGGCTTTATGAGTGTGAGTTAGGACGAGAGGGAACACGGGGACTACTGCTAATGACAAACTGACCCAACCAATCCTCTAGCTGAAAACAGACAATTTCTAAATTATCTTCTGAAGAGAGAAACAGTGTAGTAATATTAATAATATTAATAATAATAATAATAATAATAATAATAATAATAATAATGTTTGCATGAGCAAAAATATATCATCAGTGTTAATTTATCTGAATGATCATGCACCTCAGTCTCAAGTCATCCATGCACTTTCTCAGCATCACATAACGACACTTCCTATTTGCACTTATTATTACACCTAATATTTTCATACTTTAAACTCCTCAGTGCATCATCATCATCACCACTTGTGTCATAGTTTTTAAATCACAGACATTCCTATGAACACTTGTGAAACATTAAGTAATGCAGAGTCTCTCAACCTGGTTATTTTTAGCTGGACTTTGGTTTGACAGATCTCTGTGAACTGAACTCCTTTGGGATTTTCGAGCAGTAAAAATAGTTTCAAGACGAACAGTTGGACTTTGGGAACTGACAATGTGCAACTGTTTACATTTCAGATCAATTTTTAAAATCAGAAATATCATTTAAAGGCTGGTAATCTATAAAAATCTGTTTTAGTTGCAGTCCTGCTCAGATTTAGGAGATTAATAATTCAGGATGAAAGCTCATTCTTGACCTTGAAATCAAAACTCAACTGTCAAGCTCTACATCTTCTTCATCATCTTTTT
The DNA here is from genome assembly GCA_008360985.2 of Macquaria ambigua. NCBI lineage: Eukaryota > Metazoa > Chordata > Actinopteri > Centrarchiformes > Percichthyidae > Macquaria > Macquaria ambigua. The sequence continues at coordinate 110,635 of VMKM01001372.1, forward strand.
CACTATTTCCGATGTCAAGAATGAACCCCACATGTCCCAACATTTGAGTAAGACGGTAATTAATGGAACTTTTTAAGACTATAATTTTCTTTTATTTGCTCTTTCAAAGGTTGTTTTTAATTCTTTTAATGCCAATGTATATAATCGAGTGTGCAATACAAATATATTTGCCTTGGCTTGCCTTGCCTATAAACTTTATTTTTTATCAGTTAGCCTTTTGATAATTAAAAATAATGACAATAATTCCCATCATAAATTCCAATTTTGTCGACAACAGTCCAAACAAACCCAAAGGGATTAAATCTAAGAAATCTTAGCGTTTGGTTCACTAAACCAGCAAATACTGGGTACATTTACTTGATTAATGACATAATCATTGATAGATTTTTTGGATTAACTTCCTTTTGATCAACAAATCAGTACACTCTTTGATCAGGTAAAAAAGAAAGTACATTATATTCTTTAGTGATCTTCTTTAAAGGGACAGAGTCGGTTCAAGTGGATAGAAATCATGCAATATTTTAGTTTAAAGCTGCACATATCAATACTTCTATATTAACAGTGGGTTAAATGTGTGTGCAGTGTGAAAGGTGTTGCTCATAGCGACAAAAACAAACAGAGAAATGTCACCAACTCTGCAGCTTTAGGTCAAAATATATCAAACGTCCTAAAAATGTCTTTGAGGTTGAGAAACTCTGCATCGATGGCTTTATGTCAGCAGGCAGAGATTATTATAAGAGAATTAAACCAAAAGATTTTCCAAATTTGCCAGAAAGTGTTGATGTGCAGCTCACTGAAGATCAATCATGTGATCGTCTGTAAATGAACGTTCTGATCATGTTGGCAGTTGGAAGCTTGTAAACTAAATCATATTAACTGTAGTAAAAACTGGACTTTTAATTTGGAAGGAAGCGTGTTTATCCTGTCCTGTTTACTGCGTACCAGACACACAAAATGTCCAAAGATTTAAAAATAACAACATACTGGAAACATATGAGCCACAATCTAGAAAATGTAGGTTTTTTTCTGTGTATCATCCGTCTGTTCAGCTGCTCTGATGATATGAAAAACTATAAAACTTCATTTGGTCCCTTCGGTGGAGTCTGGTGAAGATATGTCTCAACCTTTGGCCTAAAAACACTACGAGTATGAAACAAACCACAAGACTACCAACTACCCTGATGTTGCTTTTAATCACTAATTTCAAACAGCTGTCGAGAAAAAACATACAACTTCTTCTTTTTTTATACGTGATTTTATCCTTTAAAAAAAAAAAAGTTGTGAGATTTGTAATTTTGCTCCCTCGGACCGGCTGCATGTTTCACACGTAGCACCTTCGTAGCATTTATTGATTCTTTGATCTGACTGAAACGTTAATTAAAGGGATGTTTCTTCTTCACACGTTCAGCAGCAGTTTCTAAAACTCAAACTAACTGGTTGATGACACACAGCTGGTACACATCATAAATAAATCAGTAAACCTCTGGAGTAACGGACCGCTCCACAATATGAGTTATTATCTTTTTAAAATTAAATTATTATTTTGATGACAAAACATCTTTTCTACGGAAGCGAAGAAAAGTCATGCTTAAACAAGTTAATTATTCCGTTATCTCGAATTATTCCTCTTATTAGCCTCCTTATAATGTTTATCAGGGATCAGGAGTTCATGGCCGCATGCATAGATGGCGTCTTGACAACTGTAGGAACTGATTTAAGCTGAAAATGTCCATTATTGATCATGCCATCAGACTGTACTTCAATCAAGATCTAACAGGCAGAAACTGCATCATGTCTTTCTGTTAGAGATAACATTCAGATGAGTCCTCGTCATTTAAGGAGAAGACTACGAGATCAATTAACCCGTTATCACGAGAAAACAAGCTTTGCTATCTCAAGATAACAACATAATTAACTCGTGATCTCGAGATTTATAAATAAATAACACTGCAAGCACGGCCATTCTCGGCTTCCGTACTTTTCCACACAAATGATACTCACATTATTATCCTGTTCACACAAGATGTGGAGCAAGATAATCATTTGTGAACGCACACGATTAAAAAATATATATAATCTGTCAGGACTTCAGGACCGGGCGATATTTCGTGATATGAGGCATACTGATAATAATACAGTGTTCAAAGACATGAATATACTTTCTTATATAACACACTCGAATAATTAAGAATTTGAGGTGAAAACCAAATGAGAACAGATCAAATTTGACTTTAACGCAGGCAATTAAAATACTAATTTGTGATTGGCTGGCCAGTGTCTAATACAATCCATCATGTGAGAGCTCAAGCTGCATTAAACTGCAGGTAAATAAAGCAACAACATGAAATGTCATATTTCTGCACGTTCAGCTGACCTGCTGGTCACTGAGTTAAAGTAATAATAACACCATGTTTTGGTTTTGTGGAGTTTTGGGATTCAGGTTGTTGAGACTGTAACAAAATCAGGGAGTGCAGCTTTAAAGGCCGAGTTTTCTCACCCAAACAGGTGTTTTCAACTGTCCTGATGACTGAAGCTGAACAGGAGAATGAGGTCTGGAGTGAAAACACCTGTGTGGGTGGATGTGGAGTGTGGAGGTTTCAGATCATTATAGGAGGAGATTCACACCTTGACTCTGATGAGTTTCAGCTCCAAAGTTTCGAGTGTAAAACCGTCCAATGAGTCTGCAGACTTTTCATCCAAAACCAAATCCTGCAGCAGCTGATTTAACTTAGAAGTTGTCGTAGTGTTCGGTTGGAATAAAAACACCTGCAGACTCTTAGAAAACCAACTCTACTGACTCAGAAGAAGCTCGGCTGTTTAGCTGTTTCATTTTCTTGGAAGTGATCTTTTCCTAAGATTCAGATCTGTTATCTGCACTCACAAAGACAGGCTTCCTGCAACTGACCCGGGAACTGAAACACACCATTAATGCCAAAATACTGTAAGACATCAGAGTCTCTTTAAGGTGCCTGTGATCGATCACAACACTCACATTCGGCAGGACTCACCAGAACTTTCTTACTATCAGAATAAACTGATGTTAACAAACTAAATAACAACAGTACTGGGGGTTATTTCTTAACCACAGTTGAGCTGAAACTAAGTAACTTCACATGGCGGCGTGAGGATCTTAAATATTGAAATATTTTCTGTTTTGGTGGATTTGGTGACACCTGCGGTGAGGCGGTCACGTCAGGTGAACTTTCATAACACAAATCCCAGAATTTGATTACAATAAAAATTAGAAATTCAGCTTTTTTTGCCTAAATTTGGACACAACTGCTGAATCCTTTGGTCCTCTTAAGTGTCAGTGGTGCATTCAGTGACCTTCATAAAGTCAGGGATTATCACGTGGCCAGGTGTTATTTTCCCAGGTGTTTGTGTTAAGGTGGTACGACTAGTAAATCCTATGACGTGGACCAATGAGAAGCCACTGTTAGTGTCATATTCTCTGTGAAATTAAAGCTTTGAATCTTGATTTTTTTTGTGTGTGTGTATCTGTACTTAATCTTGAGTATTGTATCAACTCTAGTTAATATGGTTTTCTTGTATAATAATCTGTGGGATTAACACTTTAAAGATAGCCTCCCTAATAGTTTTTAAGTGTCACCAAACTCCACAGATTTTGTCCCAGTGTCTCCTCACAGTTGAGTTTTTAAAGTGTCAACAGTGAGCAAAGAGGAAGTCTGGACATGTGAGGGTCCAATAAAACATTTATCATGAAGGATTAACACTTCGAGTGACGAGTCATCAGATTGTGATCATAGCAAAACCAGAGTTTTGCTTGTCCAGATCAGACCGAGTCAACACTGATTCATTAATCAGTCCTCATGTTGTGGTCGTCCACAGAGTTTTCCTCACACAGCCATGTGCTCGCTCTTCAAAACAACACAGCAGCAGCAGCAGCAGCGCCATTTTGCTGGCATGCAGAGTGACTAATGCCTGTGGTAATGTTCAGATGAATGCTGAGTTGCTGCTCTGCAGAGGAAACACTGACTGTCTCCACTGTGGTCCGATTCATCATTATCTCTCCACAGCAGCATCCACAACTGAGCTCCCAGCCACAGAAAACTGTTATTTCCCCCTAATTTATTTAATCTCAGTCAATTGTCCAAACACTGAGGACATGTTAGACAATGTGAGCCTTAATCAAGCAAAGAAAATATTGCAGTAACTGTGGGAAACATGAGAACATCTCAACAGGAAGACTCAGAAGCAAAGCAGCAGACATTTAAGGCTCACTGTTTTCGTTTTTTCCAGATTTTCAAAAAACAGATTGTGTCCACATTTCTTTTAAAAGGAGCAGATCTAATTGTCAGCAGCGTTTTAATTTTTGGTCCCAGGAATCAGAGAGCGGCAGTGTTTTGTGCAGCCAGAGGACGCCGTTCAGCCGAGTTCACAGTAAACAGGCTCCTCTGACGGTGGCAGTCGATAAGAAGTGAAGAGAAGAAGCACACGAGCTGCTGATTCTGCTGCAGATCTGCTAGAGTCCTTTTGAAATGTGTCGTACTGCAGTCAGAGCCGAAGCTACCACTGAAGACTCTAAGGTCATGTCCTCAGAGGTTTTTACCTGTCGCTGAGTAACTTTTTATTTTGAAATTCAGGCCTTGTGGTGAATATGGCCATACTCTTTTTGTAATATTTACATTGAACGATAAGTCTGGTGATATTTCTATAACTGTCATTAAATCCCATGTGCAGACCCAAACAAACACTGAATGTATCTGCTAACAAGTATTGTGTGTCACAGCCTGATATACTGTATCTCTAAAAATACACCGTCACACACCGTCCTGCTGCCCCAAATACTCATCAGAGCACCAAATGTGGATTCATCCGCTGCTGAAAATAGTCCCCAACAAATGCACTATTCTCTCCTGTCAGTGAGAAGCTGATTTAGGAAATTACTTACTTTTTTTATACATGAAACTATATATTTGTGAGGTGAAGATTTACGTCTTCAGTAGGAACCAATGAGCTGAGAGCCACAGGCAGGAAGTCAGACAGTACTGAGAGACGGACTGACATGTTGTTGGTTTTGGTCTGAACATGAGATTTGTTGGCAATAAGAAAAATACAGACTTATATCCTTAAAAACAATAAGACCTTTCGTCACCTTTTGAGAATTTGTCTTACGACCTCAGTATTTAATCCAGGCTACGGCCCTGTCTGCAAATGTACTTTTACGATCCAATTTTCATCTGTATTTTTGTAGGAAATTGAAAATAATGAGCCTTATGATGCCCGAATGATACTTATGACCAGACACTTTACTATAGATATTTCTTATTGGTATCAATTATCTATCTGATTTGCTTTTAAAGGGAAATTCTGGTATTTTTCAGCCTCAGTCTTATTCTCATAATTGTGGCCATTCTGGCTAATTGGTCATGCTAATGTTGCAGTCGCCACCTCTGTTGTAGAGATTTAGGAAACACGACTCCGCCAAAATAACGTATATCGAGGCAAGCCGCGCCAGGTTTCCAAAGAAACTTCAATTTTACATAAATCATGTCAAATGTTTGTCTCCAAGTCCAAACTAAAGTAAACACCAGCATTAGCCCCCTGAATTAGCTACTGTTGCTAACTAGCTTATCCGCCCAAGTTTATTCGAATCAGAGTACAAAGACGAGGAGGAGTCTGAGGACAGAGGGTGTTGTATGCTGTACAGATTGTAAAGCCCCCTGAGGCAAATTTGTGGTTTGTGATATTAGGTTATATAAATAAAATTTGACTTGACTTGTAATTCAGCTAATCCAAGAGGCTAATTTCTGTGTTTACTTTCATTTGGATTCAAAGACAAGCGTTTGAATATGTAGTCTGCTTGTTAGCTAACCAGACAGCTAGCTTGGTTACTTTTCTAGTTGTTGCAGTGTGGCCCACAGTCAAAATGGCCACTATTTTGAGAATAACAACCATATTAAAAAATACTGGTATCCCTTTATGGATGTCAAACTCAAGTACTTGCAGATGCATGACAGAAAAGATCTCAGTTTCTCTTGAATTTCCACACAAACAATCTGTATTTTAACCTCTCTATCCTGCTTATTGTGCGCTGCAGCCATGTGTCATCAACCAGGACAAATGTGAGTTTATGTAGGTCCAAATCTCTGGCCCCAGAATAAGGAATATATTCACACCTTTATCGAAACGTATTAGTCTATAACACTCTTCTTTTCCAGATGTGCAGGGAGTAGTGCATCTTTACGGCAGGAGAAGATAAGCTGCACATAGTAAGCTCTTTGCTGTCTATTGTAACGGGAGGCACTTTAGTCAATTCTATAATGAGACGGGGTTCAAGGCACTAGAAAATAATTTTAGATATAATTTCTTAAATACTACTGCTTTCCTTCTTAAAACTGTTTAAAAGTCAAATGCAAGGAAAAAATATGGGGTCACAAATCACATAAAAATGATCCCATGCGCTCCATCATCAAAGATCAAAGCTTTAAATAAATGAAAAAGGAGGATGTAATTTCTGAAATGTCATTTTTTTAAAGAGATCGTCGGATATGTCTCTTCTGATATATTTTTTTTCTTGTTTTTGTTTTTTTGTTTTTTTCAGCAGATTTGTCCCCTCCGGCAGTTAGCTCCGTCATGCATCGTATCCTGTCGTTAGCTTGACAATAATGAGGAGAATCATCATCATCATCATCATCATCATCATCATCATCATCATCATCCCCCAGCTCCCGAGGTCCCTCCACCACTGCAAGCAATTTAATACTGTAGTCATGCATTGAGTATACATAGCTATACCATAGCTAATTAGGCCATAATGCTTTAGTATTTTGACATGCCATGATCTTCGAAAAAGAAGTGTTCCTGTTCCCTTAATGCTTTAACATTCAACACTTAAATGTTTTAAAATAACTTAAACAATAATAAATAGCCAGTGCACTTTTGGTGAAAACAAATGAGAGAAAAAACTGCGATTCCAGGAGGAGAAGATGAAGGTCAAAGAAGAAAAAAAATGTAAAAATAAAAATGAGGTAACGTCTTGTGCATGCCAATATAAGAGAGAAGAGAGTCTCCACATGCTTTTATATAAAGGAGTGTTGCATGGCATCATACAGGGAACCTCCAGCCGACCTGTAGCAGCAGCAGCAGTGCAGATAATCCTCCACAAGGCTCGGCACACTTCCTGTTTGTTTCTGATAAGGTGCCTGAAAAACAACAATCAACATCTGACGTTGAGTTTTCCAAAATGTCCCTGGATGTGCCGCAGAAAAACACGCCCGAACTTCAACTGTAATCCACTCAAAATGTGCTTCTTCGTTCGAGTGACGTGTTCTTCAAATCTCAGTTGGGCTCTGGTTGTTTTTGTTTTTTCTTTTATCCTGAAAGTTGAGTCTATTGCACGAAGCCTGGTAGGTGTCGGGGAGATTTTTAGATAAATTCTTGGGTCAAATTCATTTCAACCCTCAAACGTTTCTGTTTGTAACTGCCTCTCATTAAATTAAATTTGGGAGTATTTATTCATATCTTGCACTGTACTGTATTTTTTATTCTCTTGTTTAATCTGTTAATTACTCCTGTTTTTATGTGTCTTATATTTTGTCTTGCTTACTAAATCTTGCTGTCAAATGACTTCATTTGCTCTCTCCCTTCTCTCTTGTGCAGCCATCTGTATCCATTAAAAAGCTCCAGGACAGGATTTTCTGTACGAATTGGATCATCTAAGTTCATCTAAAACAATCTGTAATTCTATAAATCACATTTAAGAGACATCAAAGATAACACAAAGTTGTGTTTTAACAGCCTAAACCTGAAGTACATACCTATGAATCTTGGTCAAAAGTGAAGATGGTAACACTATCAAGGGGAACTCCATCAATTTAGTATTGCACTTCTGTAAAGTTTTCAAAAGACATATTTTAAAAAGAACGGTAAAGATTGGTGCAACAGAGACCAAAATATCCTGACTTTTGTCTCTAGTTTGGGGCAAACTTCAAAAACACTGGCTCCTACATTTCCCATAATGAGTCTCTTCCTGCCTGGTATAAACCAGTAAATTTGGATTGGTCAAAATTGAAGCAGCAGCGGTTGAGATATCCTGACCAGCTCCAAAAACTCAAATTTCCCATAATGCAAAAGTCTTTCATTAGACTCTCCCTGCCCCCTAAACACCCACATCTTTCAAATTCAACGTTTCTAACGCAAGCTTTTCTGTAAAATAGTCTCTGTGCCAAAACCAAGATAGACTTGAACAAAGACATTATATATCAAACTAATCTTCATGTGTAAAATTGGTGGAGTTCCCCTTTAATTTGAGGAAATAAAGTAAGTAGTTAAATGGTATAAAATTCTAAAATGAGTGAATAATTTATCAAAAATGTTCCCCTGACACCTGCCGATCTGTGAACTATTGCCAAACAACTCTGTCGTCGTGTTTTCATGAAATAACTGAGCCTCTACCTTTTTATAAATGTACCATGTGTGCCTTAAACTCTTTAAGTATTCACACGTTTGAATGAATCAATGCAAAAGAAGATTAAAATGCACCAATGGAGATAAAGCATCCAGATATTTCTACAATATTTACACTGGTGCGTTGGACGCTGCCTCACACGTCGGTGAGCAGCTTCCCCTTGTTCACACAGTTCTGGCTGGGAGCCGTGCAGTTGGCAGTCCTAAGGTTTGCTTCCCTAAAGTTATCGATGCTGTTGTTCATGTCCTCGTCTATCTCCATGTACTCCGACTTGCTAACAGCCGAGGAGCTGCGGCGGCTCGAGTTGGTGTCCGACGCCAAGTTCTGGTTGCTGACGTTGAGCAGCTGGGCCTGCTCCTCGCCCTCCGTCTCCCGGTGGTAGAAGTAGTTGAAATTGGACACGATGACGGGCACCGGGAGCGCGATGGTTAACACTCCAGCGATGGCGCACAGCGAGCCCACGATCTTCCCTCCGATGGTCACAGGGTACATGTCCCCATAGCCAACGGTCGTCATGGACACCACGGCCCACCAGAAAGCATCTGGGATACTGGTGAAGAACGACTCCTTCTCCTCTGCCTCGGCAAAGTAGACGGCGCTGGAGAACAAAATCACGCCGATGAAGAGGAAGAAAATGAGCAAGCCCAGCTCCCGCATGCTCGCCTTTAGAGTTTGCCCCAAAATCTGGAGCCCCTTTGAATGTCGAGACAGTTTAAAGATCCTGAACACCCTCACCAGGCGGATTACCCTGAGAATAGCCAGAGATGTGGCCTGTTCCCCTCCTCCCTTCCCCTCCTTGTTGTCTTGGTCATCAGCCAGCTCTGTTCCAAGTGTGATGAAGTACGGGATTATAGCCACAATGTCAATAGAGTTCATCATGTTTTTAAAGAATGCCGCCTTGCTGGGACAAGCGAAAAACCGGACTATCAACTCAAAGGAAAACCAGATGATGCAGAGCGTCTCCACCACAAAGAAAGGGTCTGTGAGGACATTTGGTTTGTAATACACGGTGATGTTCCCCACTATCTGCATCCGCTGACTGGGATCCTCCTTCAGCTCTGGTAATGTCTCCAAACAAAATATGACTATTGAAATAAGAATAACCATCACTGAGACAATGGCGATCCCCCGGGCGGGCCCCGAGCTCTCCGGATGCTCAAAGAGGAGCCAGATCTGCCGCTGGAACTCCTTCTCCGGCAGGGGCCGCTCCTCTTCCCGGATAAATCCCTCGTCCTCTCGAAACTTCTCCATGGCCTCCACGCCAAGTTCGTAAAACTTTATCTCCTCTGAGAACATATCCAGCGGCACATTGACCGGTCTTCTTAGCCTTCCCCCAGACTGGTAATAATACAAGATGGCATCGAAACTCGGGCGATTCCGGTCAAAGAAATACTCGTTTCGTAAGGGGTCAAAGTAGCGCATCCTCTTCTTGGGGTTCCCGAGTAGAGTTTCCGGGAACTGGGCGAGAGTCTTCAGCTGGGTCTCGAAGCGCAGCCCCGAGATGTTGATGACCACCCGCTCGCAGCAGTCGTGGTCGTCGTGGTCGTCGTCGGGCGGGTATGGGTCCTGCGGGTGTCCCGGCAGGGTGGAGGTCTCGTCCATGTTCTCTGTGGACACCACAGTCATCCTTCCTGGCGGGCGGAGGACGGGGAGAGGAAGCGGCGTGAAGGTGAGGAGGAGCAGGTCGGAGCAAAGAAGCCTCTACTGAGGCCGTGAGCTGTGCAGAGCCTCCCTCTCCATCATCATCACCATCATCATCATCATCATCTCTGAGCTGAACATCTTCTTTCTCTCAGCAATGCTTCATCCGTCACCTGCAAGAGGGCGATACAAACTACATCTGGTCTCACAAAGCACATAGATCTCCGTTCACACCCCATTTATATCTACAGCTCACCAGCAGGAGAAAAAACATCATGCAGTACTGTACAGTAGCCTGTGCTGCATTTGCTGTATTTTTACCGCATACATCAGTATTCAAGTTTGCAGTCCTGCTGCGCTTCCTCTCTGCGCACATCAGGACTCATCTCATACATCAACTATTGTCCAGTCAGATAAAGATTTTACACATTCAAATGGACAAATAAATATCCTCTAAATATAAAATAACATTTAAAAGGTGAAAATGATCAATACAAATGTACCTGTGCTGAGCTGGAGAGCAGCAGATGGAAGGAATGTCCTCACCCTGCGTACCTTTCCCAACTTGGGTTTAATACTGATATCGTTTTACAGTATCTCTGAAAAATTAATAGACTATGTTGTCTTGGTTAACATCCGTATCCTCTTGGTGTAGGTTTTCAGCGTTGATCGGAGCAGCCCGCAGGAGGAGGAGGAGGAGGCTTCAGACGGCTTTGAACCGCGGCTCAGCAGCAAAAATCCTGACTGACAATTTGTTAAAATCATGCTGGAAATAAAGAAGGTGGAGGACGGAGACTGGTGGAAAGACAGATATAAGAAATAAAGGTGGATGTAGCTCCCAGTCTGATGGGAGGACCGGACACTGCAGCATCAGCAGAAAGCGGCTCTCCAGGGTTTTTTTTTTTTTTTTTTGCTGCGGTAAAAAAATAAAAAAAATAAAAAAAGGAAAGGCTTTAAAGGAAAGGTGCAGGATCCCGCGCTATAGGCGCACGAGACAGAGGATGTGTCGCCGGTAATTTGGAAGCATATTGCAGGATTTCATGTAGAGAGGCAAAAAAAAGGAGAGAGTGAGTGAGGGAGGGAGGGAGGGGTTAGGAGAGAGTGAGTGAGGGAGTGAGTGAGGGGAGTGAGAAAGAGGAGAGGGGGGGCGAGGGGGGTTTCGACGCAATGCAGACAGACTGTAAAACACAGTTGGCACTACAGTATCTGCAGAACCAGCTCCGGTACCGAGCAACACGGCAGCAGGTCCAGACTGAGCTGCACCATCCGGAACACATCGTGTATCAAAAAAAAAAAGTTGTTAAAAATAAAATTGGATGAAGCTGCATGATCTCAATAAATGAAAGCACATATCACAGTGGAGTATGTATCCGCTGCATCGTGTTATGTAATCAGTGTGTTCATATGTTTCTGCTGCTGCTGTCAAACACAAACACTCTTCCTCAGCTCCCGGTCTGAGGTTTGACTGGAGGAATCTGCAGCAGAGCAGGAAGCGGCTCAAACTGTTTCCCATAATTGGCTGCCGAGCTGTTTGCGACAGTCAGGCCTGCATGTTGGTGTAAATACCCCGGTGTTGCTATGGTAACAGGGAGAAACCAGCACAGTGATTTATATATTTATTTTTATTCATTCTTTTTGTCCTGTTTGAAACTACTAAGAAACCTATCAATAGATTTTATATTATTAGCTGATATGGGTTGATCTGGTATGGAAGCTCATTACTGTCAGATAAAAAAAATGTAAGATGAAATGTAAGAAAAACAAAAATAGTCATGGTAAAAATCTAAATTATGACGTTTTAATTAGAAATTAAGAATTAATCTTAGTAACTCAAAATGTACCAAGTCAAAATTATATTGTGAGATGTTAACTCAAAATTATGACCCACTAAATGTAAATTAAATATATTTACTAAGTCAAAATTTACAATCTAATATTTCTGATTTAGTAACTTAAAGTTTTGGCTCAGGCTGAATTATGAGATAACAAGTCAACACTATAAGATAGGTAAATTATGAGATAATAAATCTAAATTATGAGATAGTAACTCAAAGGTTTTACCTTCCAAGTCAAAAGTATGAAATTCACTATGTCAAAATTATGGGATGCAATTGGGAGATAGTCAAAAGTGATGATTATATACACAAAACAAATCAAAATATACTTGACATACTGAGTCAAAATTATGAGATACTAGATCAAAAGTATGAAATTTACAAAGTCAAAATGACGACATTTAGTCAAAATCATGACTTAAAGAATCAAAACTGACGTACTGAGTCAAAATTATGACGTAGTGTCTCATAATTTTGTCTTTCCATGAGTATTTATACTTTTATCATTGCTAACATTTCATCCACTTTTTCTTTTGGCATAAACAGGCTTCCATAGCTTATCACAGATTTACTGACCCATATTTAAGTTAACTGATATTTACTATATGTTTGCTGCAATTGTTTTTTTATTTTACATAATTTTTCTTAAGAATTTATATATTCATATTAACTGATACTTTGATAATAAAGTTTGCTCACCTGTAAAATGTTCTGTCTCAGCACGACTCAACTCTTTAATGACGACAGTTGCTGCCAAAAAAATGTATGTGTTTATATTAAAAAAATGAATATACCTGCAATCTACGTATATGGTCAAAGATGATTATTTTTAAAAGAAGAAGAAGTGGACCTTCATTAAGCGTTAAGCTACACGTGCTGATAACTGAGATAACAAATGAAGGATTTAGTTAGTCTGACATAAACTCTAAGAAGTCAAACCTCGAGCCTGGAATTTCTTCGAGGTTTAATTTGACTTTATCTGTGCGTTTGAGACTCTGGGAAGTTATCTCACACTGTTAAGGAAGGTCACACGAGTGGGTCGAGAATAAGCCGGCCGATATGACTTCAAATTCAGAGAGTGAAGAAGATGAAACTGGCGCCATTCAAAAAAAGATTTTTGCTTCTGTGTGTGGTGGATTTATCAATTGTCTTAATAATTCAGTCAAACCTGAGATATGAAAGCACGTGTGTTTAATAGGCTTTAAATGGGAAAAATGAAGAAATCTGCAGGTTTTAGTCAGAAGCTGGAATTTATTTAAAGTACACTTCCTCCAGAAATCTCCTCTATATTTTCACTATTATCAATAAATCCCACATTTCAACCCAAACCAACAATGTGCTAGTTTGACTTAAGTAAAGGGTTAAGTAAAGGACATTTGGAAGATTTTTGGAAAAGATCGGTTTTATTAATTTTTGCAGAAGCTCATCCATTTATGGTCACATGACCCGATTGCAAGAATCAGTGAAACTGTACATTGTTTTTAAAGCCACACGAGACGTCTGACGTTCAGCACCAGGGACAGCTCCACTCCTTCAGACATCCATAAACTTTCTTCTTTTTTACTTTATTTTTCTCATTATTATGCTTCTTTCATCATTACATTGATACGCTATATGGTCTGCATATACGGCACTGTTGTGTACAGTTCCTCAAGCAGATTGGTGGCAGAGTCTGCTGGGGGCAGCAGGAGGGAAAAGCCCAGCAGACGGACCCAGCAGTGGGGCAGCAAGGTGGGGGATCAGCTGGCTGCTGAGCTGGAACCAGTCCCAGTTCCATCCAGTACAAAATAAAAGACAAAGACGAGAAACATGGAGAGAATATTTACTGAACATCAGTAGTGTTCCACTGATTCCATCACATTATAAACAACTACATGTAGAATATTTTATATTTGGTTACTCTATTTTAAGTACAATCAAAATGATGTCAGATAGTATATGTGTATGTTGACACATTAATCACATGATCACTATTTTTATTTTTCCTTCATTTCTACATACTGAGCAACCCTCTGTATTTTAATACAGACTTGTAAATATAATTATATGCAATTTTTAAATGATTTATTGATTCTTTCAAGCACAAACACAGATCAGATGGTTCGGTTCAGGTTACAGATGAAAAATGTTTAGGGTTTGAATCAATAAGGGGTTAGGATATGCCAATCCCTGCAAAGGAAGCAAGATCAGTTCACAGCCTGAGAGACAAATCTCAGGGCAAAAATATGTAAATTATATGAAAATTTCTTGTCGCATTAATACACTATCACTACTGAAAATCCCATTTAGTTTCACTGGTAGAAGATGTTGCATTTGCATCTTTACTTAAAGAACACCTCGTCCTTTATGTTTTTTAGGAGAACCTAAATCTGTAACTGTAACTCAAAATATAGATTAAATGGTTTTTAGGTGTTCTTTTAAGCCCTGAATTGTGTCTGCAGCCCGTACAACCTCCACTAATCAGATGGTGGGGAAGCCTGCATGTAGCCTGAGAGGCAAAACCCTGGGAAATAAAGGCTAAAGAGCACTAAGCTCATTGCTGGGAGCGTACAGTAATAGCTGAAAGCAACCCATGTAAGTATATTACGTCTATTATATTACTACATTAATCAGGTCCTTGCATCTAATGAAAGCTGTAAGATTAAAAGCTGTCATCTATGCCTGACAGGCAGGATGCAGGGCAAAATGTAACTTTAGTTGATAGTGACCATACAGATACAGTAAAATATCAAACCTCAAAGAGTGGATTTGGTGAGCAAGTAAATAAGTAAAAATTTATTTTGTAGCATTTTTCAAAATAAAAGTTACAAGCATTTGGCACAAAATATCAGTTGTAAGAAAATAACAGGAATAAAAGTGAGTCTGTGGGGAATGTGTGTCCTTGTATGTAAGACACTGGTGTGGATGAAGGTTGTTCTGTGTGACTGACTGAACTATATTTGTAGTTACAGCGTTAGTTTGTCACTGTAAGCGTCTGACAGCTGGATGAGTTTCTGCACGGCTGCTCGAACCAACTGTCGGCCACTGGTGAATTCCTGAAAACTAAATTTAATTTGAAAACGTGCCAGTGGTAGAAAATCCTCTCCGGATGATGATGAACATACAAATCCAATTCGTTCATGACCTCCTCTGTTTCTCGGGCTTTTAAAACATGCGGGCTTACAAACACAAATGCATCGAGGACACTTTTATAAGCTGCCGCTCGTTCAGCCCAGAGGTCTAAATTAGACACATTCTGCACTGAGAAAAAAAGGCTTTGTGTTCAGTCATGCATGTGCAGCCAATCTGCACACATGGCAAAGACTTATGATGAGCCTCAATCCATATGTTATTGTAACCTTTGACCTCAGAGGTTTAATGGGCAGGATTATAATCCAGTTTGACTTTAGTTGAGGCTGATGTCTTTGTGAGAATGTGTACGGATCTGGTTCAGAAACGAGAGGGAAGTGTGTGTGTGTGTGTGTGTGTGTGTGTGTGTGTGTGTGTGTGTGCGCTGAGATGTCAGTTTTATACAAAATGTCAGGAGAACTTTACACATGCAGGTCGGTTCACTGGTCCTGGTTGTTTAAAGTCTGACAACAATAAGAAACGTTGTCTCAGCGCGGGCCTGGAGACACCTTTTTTATTTTTTAAAGATACTACTGATTTGTATTCTGGGAAATGTAGGATCCAGTGTTTTTAGAGTTTGATCCATAATAGGGACTAAAAGTCATGATACGTCGGCCTCTGTTGCACAGATTTAGACCATTTTTAAAAACTGTCTGTTGTAAATGGATTTAATACAGTTTGATTTTGGACACACTTGGACTCTTATGACATCTGCAAGATATGTCAATATGTGAACAGCTCATTGCTTAAGAACTCATTTCAAGTCTCACTTTTGCTCAAGATTTGTCCAAGATGTACTTTTTTCTTTTCCAACTATTGCCACGTAGCCTCCTTAGCTCTTGATTTTCTCATGAAAACAGTATAAATTGAATTTTCTGGCCACTTGGGGGAAGTACACAATAATAATAATAATGATCTTATACACATTTAACCCCAATTTGAGCCCAACAAGCTTGGTATTTTGGCGACATTTGGGACTACAATTTAAAATATAGATAAATATATATAAACATCAGCGGGCATATTAGAGAGTAAAAGTTTAAAAGTGTGTTTCCAGAAACACAAACACTGAGTGATTTCCCACAGACTAACGAGATGATGGTATTGTGGCCATGGTAACCAAACCATTTTATTTTTGGAGTTTTTTATAGTGCGGTTATTGAAACTGTCTGGTAAACCAATCGGAGACAGATTTAAAGTAAACTGCCCTTTAAAAACAAAGGAATAAGAGGTGGCAGAACCTCAGTCTGAGGGACTTGGCTTGGGAACCGGAGTGAGGACTGATGGCTGGAGAGGTGCCAGTTCATTCTTTAATGTAAAAAATAACAACAGAGGGACAAATAAAAGTACTTATTATAACAATAGGCTGCTTTTAGGTGGTAACCAAAGGTCAAATTCAACGGTGAGCAAATGTACAAACTATGACTCCAGACTCTGGAGGGATTAATGCAGCTGGACGACCCGCGGTCAAATACTTTGTTGTGGATGGAAGCATGAAAACATGTGAAAACCTGACGATGAGGTGGAGGAGAACAACTGAGACGCCGTCGTCTTTAAACAGAGAACACGAGCTGAAACGGACAAATAGCTAACACAGTGCTGAACACACATATTCACACACTGACACGAGCGCACAGATGCACCTCTGATGACTTCATCCCGTTGGTGTTCTCGGCGCTGCCCGGACTGTGTTTTATCTCGTGTTAGATGATACTTGCAGGCTGCTGCTGCTGCTATAACCGACCGAGTGTCAGATTACAGCTGCTTCACCGGCGCTGAAACTGAAGATGGAAGCCTAAAATCCCTTCGCAAAGCAACTGGAAAGTTTAACGTGCACTTTGCCCTCTCCTCCATCTGCTGCTCAGCCAATCAGCAGCTCCTGTTTGTAGTCGTTAAGCTCCTGTCGGTCCCAGTTTCCTTTACTGGGAAGCAGTGATTGGTAAAGATAGGCGAGGATTACTTTCTTAATTTACACTCCAAACGCCAAAATCTTATTTTTGAAAGCAACCTTGTTAGTCCATCACTGACAGACTGTGTAACCTTCTCACAGATCTGCTGTTGTTTATAAGGACAGATAACTTTGCTGTTTTGGAGGCTAATTAACCATTAATCACAAATACAGTTATTACAGCCAAATCTTCTGTACCCATTAATTCAGATTCAGGGTGGCTGGAGTCTGAAAATATCTGCAGTCTGTCAAAGGGCTGAACATTCATTCCTGGAAGTAAAACCAGGAGAATTATGGGAAACATGCGAACCTTGTAGCTGCGACAGCACAGGTACTGCCTCCTGGATTAATGTTCTTTATTAGACATGTGATGTGTTTATTTTCACTCTATCTGTAACTGAATCCTGGCTGTGAGATTCTTGTAAATAAACCCGGAGCTCAGGGTTCGATGAGGAACAGGTCGACACTTGTAAAGAGATAGGATGTGTGTGAACACTTTATCATCCCTGCACCTCTTCCTGCACTGGTGTTGCCAGGTGCACAGTAATTATCATCTTTGTTCGATAATTCAGCCCTTTGTATGATGTATGATCCATAATTCTAAAACCTCCTAAATGTTTAATAACTTTGGCATGTAACTGTTTTATTTTTTTCATAATTGTAATATACGGAGCTGATTTAGAACCAGCTTCATTTTTGTCAATAATGTATTTTGGTTCATCGTTCATGTTCCCCTCAGGATGAACTGTAATAACTCTGCTGATCCTCTGACTCTTCATCTAGCGCCATCATCAGGTCAACATGTTAATGTGTCCAACACTTTGCTTTATGACCAAATACCTGCAGAACTGATGACATTCCCATCAGCCTCAGCTGGACTAATTAGCAAATGTTAGCATGCTAACACGCTAGAGCTAAGATGGTAAACTTGGTTTGCATTATTTTTCTTTCCCACCTCATTTGTATTAAGTCCCGCCCCTACTCTCCGTCTGATTGGCTAACCCTAACCTTAACCAACGAGTTCTAACCAATCAGAGGCAGAGTTCATGGGAAAAAAATGCACTTGGTTAACATTATACCTGCTTAACATCAGTGTCTTAGCATTGTCATTGTGAGCATGTTAGCTTGCTAATGTTAGCATTTACAGCTGCTAGCATAACTGTAGACTCTTAGGGCTGCGTTATTATGCAAAGTGAATGAGTGAATGATGTAGAGCAATGAGTTCAAGTCTTCAGACCCGTGAAGACCTCAGTAGCCTTTAGGCCGAAGCCCTGCTGCACTGCTGCACTGATGAGTGTAAGTGGCCGAGCTCTGTGCTCTTGTGTTCTTCATGCAGCAGCAGAGAGGAGGAGGAGGAGGAGGAGGAGGGATGCCTCTGCTTCATGCAGGCCGACGCTGCATCCCCCGTGGCAACACACAGTCCTGTCATCTCCTGCCTCGTGTTCGTGCCCGAATCAGGGGCCAAGCCTTCTTCCTCTTTTCCACGGGGCTCTCCATCGCTCTCCATCCCCCCCTCTCCTTTGCTCCCTCCACAGCCATCATCTCGTCCTACATCCCTCTTATCTCCTCGCTCTCGGCTCAGTGTACCTCACAATGAAAGCCTCAAGAGACACGGGGGGGGGGATCTTAAATAGCTTGTTTGACAGTAAGACTAGGAAAAGTAATTAAGTGTAATTTGAAAGAAGGAAGATTTTCTGTTTAAAATTCAAAACAGCTGTCGGTTTGTTAGTCTTCTGTTGAGACAGAGCCTCAAAAGTCCAAAAACTTTTATTTTTTTAGCCATATGCTAGCAGTATGGCTCAAAAGAAGACAAAGCTAACATGCTAAATCATACATTCTGTTACGTTACACTGACATGCTAACTGTTGGTCAATTGTTAACATATTAAAACATTAGCATTAGCCTTATCATATTCTAACATTAGCTTGTAATACAGCATACTGTCGTGCTAAACGTTAGCATGTTATTAAAATGTTAACGTTAAGCTTGTTAATGCTACATTCACACCATGTCAGGAGATTGGGGAGGACTTCCTGTTATTTCAACTGTG
Organism: Macquaria ambigua; assembly: GCA_008360985.2. Lineage (NCBI taxonomy): Eukaryota > Metazoa > Chordata > Actinopteri > Centrarchiformes > Percichthyidae > Macquaria > Macquaria ambigua. The sequence goes on from VMKM01001372.1 coordinate 129,648, forward strand.
GAGCAGTTACACTAATGGAAATGAATCCTAAATTAGCTATGTGTAGCCGTTCATTAACAAGTGAAAAGTCCTGCTCCTTTTTAATTAGCTGAATTGATTGTATTAGTGTTCATTTGAAATTCTATTTGGATGTTTGCATGTTTTACAAACATGGATGCCTAGAGTCTGTTGTTCAAGGTAATTCAACCCAAATATAATGTTATAGTGCTTTATTGTCAATTCACAGTAGGAAACATTATTTTCCTGTAAAACAACTACTTTTAGCTAAATGCAGATATCAAATACCACGTATGCATGTTTGTAACAAAGTATTAACTGTAGGTTACATGCTAATGTGTGCAGACTTCATAAATACATCTCTCATCTTAAACGTTACATGTACATATTATCACTGTTGAGATAATTGATCTGGAGGACAAAATCTCCCTTTACTTCCATGAGATGATACTTATATTTTACTTATCAACAGCTTGTCCAAACTGGATTCCTTCTGACCTTTTCAAGTAATGTCTCAAAGTCATGATCATGAAGTCTGTCAGGATGTGTGATACTGTGTGTTCCTGCACAGTGTTGGGGGTTGGTTTGGAGCCAGCTACAGTAGAGGTGATTAAATGAAGAGAAAAATAGTATTTGCTTCTCCCTTACTCATGTAAAATTTCAATATGTTCACACATGGATGGTGAGCGGTGGGAGGAGGGTGTTTACAGCAGCAGCTGCAGCAAGGACTTATGAATGTACCAACCAACCCCCCCCTCCTCATTCATAAACACACGGGATGCTTATATAATGCCTATGCAGATCCCCCCTCTTTCTCCAGTGCTATTTATAAGCCCAGTAGCATGCAGGGAAGAGAGTGTGGCCAATTCATGCCGTGCCCTTCAAGACCAACACATGGCCCTTGGGGGCTGCCGGGCCCGACTTCAGGGAGCTATTATTAGAGTCACGTCATGGGAGAGCCAGCGAGGAGAGAGGGAGGCGAAGTGACAGATGGGGGGAGGGGAAAAAAGATAACGGACATGGAGCATAGCGGTGCTGCTGATGATGGAGGGAATGTAAAGTAAAGGCTGGGAAAATACTGATGCCATGAGGTTTGTGTTCAGCCACACAGGAGCAGGAAAAAACTGCTGTGATTATGTTAAATATGGAAGTCCAACATCTAAGAAACAAATTGTCAAGAGTCAGTTGAGCTGGACAGATACTAAACATTTTGGACCAATCAGTGAGCTCCTATTTTAGATGGTTTACATGAAAATAAGACTCACCACCTCTTGAAACTCCATTGAGAGTCCAGTAAGTGGTGTGTTGGTCCAGTCAGAGAGATTCATGTTGAAGTGATACAAAGCCTAAAACTGAGACCCAATTTGCTAAATTTGAGACCTGAGCCCATCTCAAGCTACCCAAAGCTGTTTTCTTTGCTTTATTTCATCCATTCTCAGCCGTTAGCTTGCAAGCTAACACAACACACCGGCTACTCTCTTTCGCTCTTCACACCGGGTATTTCTTTACGTATTTTCTTGCAAAACATGACGCAAATGGATGCAGATAAAAAGCACAGTCACAGAGAGAACACACAGACATGTATATTTCTTAGTAACTATATATGAAAACAACCAAACCTGACCAAGCTAGAAGGTTTACGCAACAAAATGGTCCGACAATGTCTGAGAACCTGATCAGGTTCAAGAAGCACGACTCTGGGCAACAATAAGAAAAGGGAAAATTGTGTGCAAATATTATATTCTGGTTTTCAGTTCCTCTCCATTTGACCATTATTTTGTATTCAGTGTTTTCTTCATGAATGTATTCTTGTCTCAGACAGGCATTCAGACCATCATCACCTGACTCAGGTTTAGGAGTTTAAGCATCTCTCTCGGATACATTTCCATCATAAAATGAAGATTTCAGATTCGAATTAAAATTATTTCAATAAAATACATTAGCAGAGAAACTCAAATTGACCCTTTATGTAGCTGTGGTCAGGCGGGAGCTTCCATCGTTTCAGAAGTGAGTGATACGACATTGACTGACTTCTGACTTCATTAATGCAGCAACGTGTCCAAAAGAATAATGGAAGAGGCAGAGATGAAGAACGCCATGAACCAAAGTGGATGTTTTTTCATGTCAGGACACCTTAAAGCTCATAAATTACTTGCTCTTAATTACACATCAAGTGCATGATCCCCCACGTATCCTATGACCCTCCTGGTGCACTGCTTGTGTCTAGTCTACAAGACGCAGTTAAGCACTGCTGCTGTTTCTGCCGTGATCTCGATGATATAGAAACCTCCTTGAGTGCCACTTCTGTTTAAATTGCGCTCAAAGAGATTTTAGTGTCAGTCTGGGATTATTTTGCTCTGATCTGCCTTCTTGCATTTACACTTCTTAATCCTCAAGGTACACACAAACTTTCATATTCATAGTCATATAATTTCATAGTCAGATAGTTAAATCATTTACATAAAAACACGAATACTGTTGTATGTTTTCGGTTAAAAGACCAATATGGTCGATCAGAACTCAGTAAGAAAAAAAAGCGTCTTTTAAGGCCACGGGATGAAGGCCGGTATCATCTGTTTTATACTGGAACAGTTTATTGTTCTCTAAATCAGAGCAGAGGAGTGAATAAACTGTGACTGATGTTCTGACCCGAGAGAGCAGCAGGATGTTTTGTTGTCTGGATGAGATAATTCATGTTCTGTCTTCAGTGTAAATACAGAAACATCAGCTGACCACATCAATGTCCAAACGGCAGTTTCATCATCATAACACTGACCTGAATGGGACGTGTTGTCAATGAGCCGATCAATATGAACACTTGAGATGGCAGCGAGTCAGAGAGCAGAGTGACATATTGATGCCAGAGGAGATTCTGCAGGAGCTGAGCAGGATGAAGGAGAGTCGTGCTGGCAGGTTTGACAGCTGATCAGTGTCTTCAGATAACTGCGAAGCCCAGAGGCAGAAGGGCAGGGAAAAGGTACGTCAACACAAAACACACAAATGTCATGAAGCGTTCAAAATTAGGATTTCTTATATTATTTACTTTATATAAATGTGGTGTGTATAGTGACCGCAATCATCCAAACGTACCAAGATATTTTAACAAATATTGCCATAAAATTCTCTGTGGACATTCATGGTTGCCAGAGGACGAATGATGAGTTTTTTTACCCCCTTTTTTTGTCTGAAATACCACCATTAGGTCAAACTTCCCGTTGTACTGTATCCAAGAAAAATTGAAATCTAATGGACTCTCGGACTCAGAGCGCGAGGCTGTGGCTGTTTCCAGGAAGTAGTACGTACCAGTGCAGACCAGGTACATACGGAACTACAAAAAAACCCAGTAGAAAAGATTTCTTCATTCGGTTTTGCCAGTTCAGTTCTATGGTTAAGCCCTATTCGCACAGGACTAGTATTACCTGGAGGAGTGATTCTCAGTGATCTGAAGTTACTGATTGTTTTCTTTACAGGCTTTAAAGCAAGAAACAAAAAGTGAGACTTCAGAGGGATTTTACACTTCTTGTGCTTTCAGATTCAGGAGCACAGGAGCAAACTGCAGGGAGTCGACGGTGAACAGACTGTAAGCAAATTCTGAGTGAGGAAAAAGCTCTGCTGCATGAATAAATGATGTTTGTACAGAGTCATGCAGCAGGAGGATGGACACAGTCAGACTCGTCCTCCCTGTACACAGGATGAATAACAGTCAGGTCGGATCTTAGTGGGACGCTCGCTGCAGAGAGGAGGAACAGCATGAAGAGTCTGAAAGGTGTTATTGTTTGATTGTATATGAGAGACTAAAGAAATATAAATTAAACAAGACAACATGAGGCAGAAATGCATAACCACCCTCCAGTGGTTTAATCGAAGCTTCACCAATGCATTATTAAAACATTTACATGTAGCGTACACAATTTGGAAAATATAAATGGAACATTGGACTTCATACATTGTGAATACAAGATGAGCTCGGAGGTTCGTTCTTGACCTTTGAATCATATAAGTGGTGTTCAATACATGAACCAACACGTCTTTAACAATGAATATTTCAACTGAACTGACTACGCTGAAGGTGGTGCGTTCACTTGCTGTTACGTACTTTAATGCAGCTAAATGGTGGTGCGTTCACTTACTGTTGCGTACTAAAGTGAAGCCAAATGGTGGTGCATTCACGTGTACTGAAGTGCATTTCAACAGTGATGTGTTCACTTACTGTTGTGCTTACTGAAGTGATAAAACATCTAAATCGCTTACTTGCTTTTTCCAGAGCTTTCAACCTGAATACGGAACTTGGGAAAAGCAAAAAGACCTGATTTTCTGGTGTAGAAATACACAATATGAGGGACATAATGTTTCCATGGATGGTGACCAGGTCAGGAAAAGAAGCAAATATTAGAGATCTGAAAAAAATATATATAATTTTGAGCTGCATATTGTGTTTTTCTGCTTTACTTTCCTAGTGATTTTAATGTGACCCCTCAGATTTATCTTGCGACCCTTTGGTGGGCCCCAACCCCCATGTCAGGAACCACTCATTTAGCCTTTAACCTCTTTCATTAGTTTGATTATTGAACGACCTGGAGCCCACACAGGGTCCAGTCTGCGTATTCCTCCTTAAAAAATACATCAGAAAACATCTCGTCATCAGTTGTCAGAATTTAAAAGAGCTCATTTCCCAGAGTGCAACATGTCTGAGGGCAGTGGAGCTAGAGCAGACATGAAGACATGGCTGCTGTGCTCATGGCTCTTTGGGAGGGATGTTTAAATGTGACGTTGACCCCTCACACAGCTGGAGGACAGGCAGCATTAATACCATCATTAGTTCCCACAGGAGAAGGAGAGGAGGATGCTGCATGCATACAAATAATACAATAAATATACTAAAGGAACAGTTTGGAGAATCCTCCTGTGCTTTCATTTTCGACGTGTTTAGCCTAGCTTAGCACAAAGACTGGAAGCAGGGGGAAACTGCTAGCTTAGCTCCATCAAAAGGCAAGAAATCCAACATTCATTCTTTACCTAAAGCATTTTCACATAAGATAATATAACACAAGGTCCAATTACTTGCTGCTTTTCGGGCTTTCAACCACATCTCACCATCTTCATCAGTGAATGCAGTTTGCTTTGGGCTGCATCTCTGCATGAAAGGTTTTTACTATTATTATTATTATTATTATTATTATTTGTCAGTATTATTTGTACTGCATTTAAGCATATGTGTTTGTGCATTTCATGTGACAATAAAGATGTAAATGTTAAAACCAAACGCAGCCTTCAGGGAATCCCTGCATGCAGCATGCCACCACCATGGCTTTTGACTGTGCGTGTGTGTGTGTGAGCTATTTTTAGAAAGCTCCTCTTTCTTTGAGGGGATTCTGGAGTCTATTTTTGCTGAGGGTCCTGGTAGTCTGCACCATTTAACATCCAGAGAGGGGGTGCAGGGAGGTTTAGCGGTGCATGCTAAATGAGAAGATGCAGCAGTTTACCCGTCAGTGCGTGACAGTTTATGCAATTAATCCAGTGTAGGATATTAGCTAATACTGCTGTCTGTGTATGTGTGCATGGATGCTCACTAAGCTGACACGTACTATGTTGTAGTACGTGTCAGCCCCTGCTGATGGTACAACCCAAAAAAATTATAAAAATAAAAAGAAATCCCTGCACTTTCTGTTAAGAGAGGAGTCGACCTTGCTTCGCCCCTCAGCCTGCAGAAAAAAACAGATCTGTTTTTATGCTGGAATATCGTCTTACTGCAGAGACGTTCCTCTAACAAACAGCCTCCATAACATGCAAAATGTGTGAAGTGATAAAGAAAATATAATTTAATATATATGGTGTGACAGTAATTGTTTAGTTTATATTTGTATCTTAAATCTAGGATTTTATTACTAATGTTCATAAACATGTGAAATCAGATTTAAATAAAAAACAACATATTTTCTGTAAAGAGAAAATAGAGACGGTTTAATTGTTTCCAATTAATTGCTAGTGTAACAGAGTTTCTCAGTCAGTGCACAGCAGGTCAGCTGTACAGTAAAAATGTGAAGTGATCTTTTGAGCTTTTCTGTAAAGGAAATTCCTATTTTCCCTAAAATTAGCACCAAATTACACAATTCTTTCCAGGAAATTCCTAGGATTTGTTTAGGAAATTACATTCCTGGAAAATAAGGCGTGATTAATACTCTTTGCAAATCAAGAATTGTGTATTTTCATCCTTTATTTTTAGTTTTTGGCTGGTCTGCAGCATAAAGCATTTTCTGAGCTGTTGTTCTTAAAAGTTCTAAAAAGTTTTTTTATGAAAACATAAAATCTGCATGGAAATCAGGTCAAACTGCTTTTCAGTAATCTGGATACTTGCCTGGGAAATGAGTAGATATTTAAAAAATAAAGAGATGCTGTGTTTGCTCACCAGTCAGCCACTATTCAACACTCAACAGCATCTTAAAAATTGCCTGCACCTAAATTAGTTACAGTTACTAACAGTACAGAATATTCCATTTTGAGCTAACAGCACAAACACTTCCACCTTAAGGAACAAGGCTCAGAGCACCCTCATAAAGCATGGTTCACTGAGCTGCCCTCAGCACTGATTCATGCAGGTCAGGAGGAGGACAGTCACATAGTGTACACATGGACACACAGATTGCTCCACTCAGACCTTCTGTATACCTGCTTCCTGTTATGGCTCGCCTCATGGGAGAGGAGAAGTGAAACCACCTCGGACTGATCAATTATTAATGTGGAGCGGAGCTGTGTTTCAGAAACACAAAGGCAAAGTGATCTCGTCTCTCAGCCGCCCGTTCAGTCAGTCAGACGGCCACTGATCAAATGTTGCTGCAGTCAAAAAGTTACGCACAAGCAGTGCTTTCTGGGATTTTTCAAAATAAAACAGGACTGAAGGAGCAAAACTGCAACAATGCATCTTAGAAGAATAGTTTGACACTGCAAAAGAAGCTTATTTGCTCTCTGGTGGAGAGTTGGAAGAGAAGATCAATACCACTCTCACATCTATCCATTAAATATAAGGCTACAGCTAGCAGCCGGTTAGCTTAGCTTAGCATAAAGTCTGTAAACAGGGGGAAACAACTAGCCTGGCTCTGTCCAAGATAACAAAATCCACATACCTGCACCTCTAAAGCTCACTAATTAACACATTCAATCTCATTAGTTTAATCTGTACAAAAACCAAAGTATGAAAATTAAAATTTGCATTTCTCCCAGCAGAAGAAACAGCCTGACACATAACCCCCCGTAATGCAGCAAACTGACGTTTTTTATGGTAACTGTTCCCCCCTGTTTCCAGTCTTTGTGCTAAGCTAGGCTAACGGGCTGCTAGCTGGGGCCTTATATTTGTGTACAGATGTGACAGATGTGCTTACCAGACCTCTGCAGCCCGCTCCTCATCTATGCTGCAGGCTCCAGGCTACATTAACCGCTGCTAGCATAACACACCCCAATCTCCCGACCAACCGTCAGTGGTTGAGTTGCATTGTGGGTAATGTAGGCGCCCAGTTTTGACCAGGAAGAAGAATGTTTGGAATAAAAAAGAAGATATCTCTAGTTCTGCTGCATCAATTTTGATCCTATTTTTGAACTGATACAGAACAGTAGGAGTGCAATGTTACCTTGGTCAAGTGTTCTTTTAAGTATTCAAAGTGTGTGTTACTCAGCAGGCACTCTAATAATGACAATAACAAGTATGCAAGCTCTCCGTTGACCAGTTGATCTATGTTCCAGCCCTGACCTACAGTCATAAGCTTTGGGTAGTGACAGTAAGAATGAGACTGTGGACACAAGCAGCCGATATTAGTTTCCTGTGCAGGGTGGCTGGGCTCGTCCTCTGGGACAGAGTCAGAGAAAGGACAGAGAGACGGAGCTCAGACTTAAACCATCGCACATTCATGTCAAAAGGAGCCAGTTGAGGTGGTTTAAACATGTCTTGAAGAGGTTTTGGGCAACTGGGAGGGCACCAGGGGATAGATCAGGACATGATGGAGGTGGGAAGCTGTGGAGCCGGACGTCTTGGCTACCTACCTTAGCCTGCTGCCACCATGACCTGGACCTGCAAGCGGCAGAAAATGAATGTATGGATGGCTGATAGGTTTGCAAGAGAACAATTATGACTGCTGATTCAGCAGTCAGAGTCCTAATGGTTCACTTGTGGCTTTGCAGTCTCCGCTGACTCCCTTCAGAGCAGCTTCCTTATGTAATGGATCTGTTTCCCTGCAGCTCAGAGTCATTACTTTTGAATGAGGCTCAGGACGGCTGGAGGAGCAGGAGAGCAGCCTATCTGCTGGATCTACATGACTCTGCAAACAGGAGTCAAGAAGTTACAAATACGATTTCATTGGTCCCGGGAGGAAACTTACAGAGGACTTACGGCACTCCTGATCCACCATATAACTCCACAAAAACAATACAAAAGACACTAAAACTAAGAATGGTGTGTCTTTAATGAAATACTGCTGTAATAAACTGCAGATACTGTATGTGACCCTGAACATAACAACCTGACCTGGACCATGTATAAAAAAGGGGCACGTTTTATATACAGTTGAGCACAGTTCATTTATTTATTAAACATAGGTGGTAGAAACATAAAGCCTTGTTAACTTTAATATACATTATGTCATATTATACAAATCATTTACAACATTGCAGTACATTAAAGAGAAAGAAAAGGCCACATTAAACTTAGTCACAACTAGTATTCAGAATGACTCTGTTGTGCATATACAGTATGTACGATCCCAAGCCATACATATATTACATTATGAAAGACTTGTTCTCTTTTTTATTCTGTTATTTATATCTGTCATACAGTGAAATACACAGATACTCAAGTTAACAAAAATAAAATGTTATTTGAGATTTTAAACACTGAGGACACAAGTTGAGGTTTTGCAGACAGAAAGGTTGTTTTGTTTTTTTTGTCACTGTTGAATCAGCTGTTAGCAGGAAACACCATGAGACAAACACACAGTTCAGTGAATGAATACAGGACCGACCTCAAATACATGGAGACAAATTGCATTTGTTACACTCATGCCGGTAAGGATCTATGATAGTTATTTTTTCTTCTTGTTTGCAATCTTTCTCTGTCTTGTTTCACTCCTCTGAATTTTAACAGCATTATAAAAAGGAAAGAGATGGATGTTTCAATTTAACCTGAAGTTTATATTGTTTGTTTCTGTCTCTGACAAAATCAAACAAAATATCAATTTGAAGACATCATTTCTGGCCTCTTCTGATGGGATCAATGGGATCAATATATTCACATTTTGTTAGTCGCAGCCTTTCACAGCAGCCCTGAAAGTCATTCAAAATGTCAGAAAGATTAAAATAATAATATAATAATATATATTATATAATAATAATAATAACACTGTTTCAGTTTTTGTGGACAACATTTGGTAATTCTTCATTAAGAAATAATAAGAAAGCTAGATGTTATGACCGAGGTTATTTTAGTTCCACTTCTTTAAATTGATCTTTCATTTTATTTCAGAATTTCTTTTCTTTTTCTGGTTAGTTTTTTGAGATTTTATAAAACAGCATCAGCCCCTTTTTTAAAAAGAAAACTCTAAACTCAAAGTCCACTTACCAGCTTTTTCCAGAGCTTCATTACTTGCTGTTGCTGTTGAAAGTCCTAAAAAAAAAGCTAGTAAGTGGGCCTTGATTTAAGATTGCTACTGAATAATAATTCAAGTTAAACATGAGCTTAGTTTTATGTTTAGCTCAGTTTGTAAAACACGAAATGTAACAATGAAAGTCACTGGGGATTTGCTTTTATACATTTTTTTAAAGGCTTCAAAGAAAAAAATAATCTACTAGTTTTATATGATCTGATTTCAAATCTGATTTCAGTGTAGTTGCAGTCACAGACTTAAGTTGTTTCGCTTTTATCTTAATTAACTTTCACCTAGTTTTAGTTATCAATAACAGTGATAACATTGGTCATTACTCAGCACCCAAACTAAAATAAGAAAAAATGTGTTGATGTAAAAAACAAACATGTATGAAAACGCTCAAAGTGAAGACATGATAAAGATCACAGTCAACAGTTTTACTCATGAATTCATGAGCTGCCAAAGAAAAACTATAGTGAGACAGCTGAGGAATGTCAGTACTCAAATAATAAAAATCCCTACAGAAGCTCAAAGTGGACATAATTGCAAATATGTTTTTAGACCTGTAATCCCAATACCACAATTTATCTTATTTTCTCAGGGTTGTGGTGCCAAAATTAAAATGTTCCGACAATTATCCAGAGAAAACTCATAACTTATTAAAACTTTAACAGAATTTACAGATTACAGAGCCCCCAAAGACCTGAAAATTTATATTTTCCAATCTTGTGTGCACAAGACGTGGACCTTGTGGGCACAGGATAATAACGGGAGTAATAATCAAATAATAGAAATTCACCACAAGAAAACAAAATTATTCTTTTACAAGATAACAGGCCTAAAAACAAATTATCAGTAGTCTTGTCCACTTTGAGCTTCCATAGGATATATAGAGAGATTTCTTTTTACTTTTTCACATTTGTTTCCTCTCAAAACACCAACCAGGAAGACTACTTACTGTACATTCAATACATTCATTTACAATACATTATTTCTATGCGCAACCAGTCGATTGCATCCCTACAGTATAATATAAATACACACTTTCTTCTTCTATGGTACTTCAGATGCTTTTGACAGGGTTATTAACTGAATCAGGTTATGATTAAGGCACTATTAACTTTTTATGCACAGATATGAACAAACCAGACAAATCACCTTTGCTGATGATGTTGTACTTTTCATGCATTATTGCTTATTGATGAATAACTTTATGTACTGCATGTTTCTAAGTGGCATCTGCTGGTTTTCTGTCTGCAGTTAATATGCAGCATAACCTATGAAGCATTTCACATCACAACTTAACATTTCCTAACTCTACACCCCTCCAGACATGAATGTTATGGTTTGCACGTTAAAGAACTGTTTTGTTTAACAAAGAAATTCAAGGCTGTAAGTTTGGTTTCAGAAGTGGGAGTCATGGATATAAAGTGGATACAGATTTAGGTATTTTGCCCCAAACTGTTTGTGGCAGCAGTGTCCCATCACACTCAAAATAAAACCCAAATAAATGTCCAGGTCTATAGATTGTTAAGGTAGGGTTAGGATCATTTCTTCCTACAACAAGGGCGAAATGTTCATTTAGTTGCATGATCCAGACTGTCATTATACTATAGAGAACCAAGCAGATGACGTTAGCTGTGCACTTTCCCCCCAGTGAATGTGTGTTTGGTCTCTCGTTCAACAAGTTTGTAAGTTAGAAAAGAAGGAGATGTTAGCATGAAGCTAATGTGTGTTGTTGTTCAGAGTCTTGTGTTGTGTAGCAGGCTCTTGACTGGCTCAGTGTGACTGTTCTGCCTATGATACAAAGCTGCTTTATGCAAGATTTGATTGGCTGTATCGAAATAAGGTCTCCATCTACGCAGATGACTTAGCGGTATTCCGTCAAATAAATGCAAAACTAAGGGGGCACTGTCCTGAAACCAAAGATATTTAATATTAATTTCTCCCTTTTGGTTCCTGATATTTTCTCAAAGGAAAACACCAAACGTGATTTACATAGCAGACAAAAGATGCTATTTAATTTCAGATTTGTCCCTTCCTCTCCACTATCCAATTCACCATGGGACTAATGGATGGATGAAGGTAATACAAATGTAATGGCGTTTTATCCCAACAACACACACATTTACACACATAAAAGGTGCACAGTTTAAAACCAGCCTTGCCATCTCGTGGAAATGTCTATGGCACATGAAAAACCAGCAAGAAAACAGAAAATGACACATCTGCATGTGCAGTCGTCTGAAACACATGAAGATTGAAACTGATCAGGATTCAAGATTTATTTTTATCAAAAATAGATCACAATTGAAGATTGTCAAAATAATCATGGCAACAATAACTGGAAATAAAAAAACTGAAAATAAATCAAAATGCATTTTGCTTCCACACTGAAGTTCACACTATTGCTTTTTCTTATTTTTGCATGAAAATGAGACAATTTGGTGCCAAGCCTGAACTAAACTCTGCAGTTGATAATGAAGCATGGAAATGTCCTCCAAAACGTAGCGATGGATGTTACATGTAGTGATTATCAAGTGATGGTTAAATATGTGGAAATCTGACCAGGCTGACTGTAGTCTTTAGTCATAAGGACATTGCTGCACTCACAGGGGAAATACTGTATTATTATTGTTGCACATACAGTATGCAGAATACATTAATCATCACAAGTAATGCCTAGTCACAGCTCATCAGTGCCTCTGTCAAACAAAAATCACCCTTGGGTGTTTTTATGTCCAAGCAAAGCAGAATTACAAGAAAACAAACTGCACAGTTGATGTTTGATGGATACAAGTTTTTACAGACCAGTACCAATAATAAGTTCAGCATTTTGGGAAATATTTGTGTTTGTCATCTTCCCCAGAGTCAGATGAGAAGATCGTCTCCAGTACAGAGACAGGTCCAGCCAGGATGTGTTTAGCCAAGCTTAGCACAAACACTGGAAGCAGGGGGAAACTGCTAGCTTAGCTTAATATATATATATATATATATATATATATATATATACCAACAACTCCAAACCTGAATATATGGAATGAGAATAAGCATGCTAGCTAACAAGCTTGTAGAGTTGAGACTGAGCTAAAAGCCAGGCAACCCCACCATGAGGACAGGACTCTTTTTAGATGCTAGCGGTTGTTGGTCAACAAGTAGCTCCAATGCTAACTACTTCTAAAACCACAATGTCTCACTTTTACCTTTCTATTTCTATACCTAAACAAGATATAACATGTAAATCAGACAGCTTTAGTGTTGTCGGAAGGTGGATTTCTTTTCTAGCTAGGCTAGCAGTTTCCACATGCTTCCAGTCTTTTTGCTAAGCTAGGCTAAAGGTGTCCTGGTATAACAGAGCTACAACTACCATAACATCAGATATTTTAGCTGTTTGTAGAGCTTGTACTGTTCAAAGTTATCAGGAATTTGTGACAGCTACGATATCTCCCACTGGGTTAACAAACTGGCTGCAGACACTGGCATTTATATCAAGTAAAATACAACATTAACACTAACACAACCTTAGAGTATTTTCCTTGTTGTTCTTCCCAATCTGCCCAAATTAAGTGAATGCAGCGCAATCACAATAACATCAGCTAGCTACATACAGCTAGCATAATGTTTCATCAGTTTATACCACAACAACAACCTGCTATAAACACCTAACATAAGAGTGATTATGCTAGCTGTGTTGTGGCTACTTCGGATAGCAGTTTCCCCTACTTCCAGTTTTTGTGCTAAGCTAGGCAAGAAATGTCCTGGACCTATCTCTGTACTGTAAATCACACATTCACATAGGTGTATGTTATGACGAAGCTGTTAGCTCCAGCGCTATCTGATCCTAAAACCATGTAAACCAGACAGCTTTGAGTTGTTGGAAGATGTATTTTAGGCTAGCAGTTTCCCCCTGCTTCCAGCCTTTGTGCTAAGCTAGGCTAAACACATCCTGGACCGATCCCTGTACTGGATGCACAGAGATTAAACTGACATCCATCTTCTCACCTGAATCTGGGAAAGAGAGCTAACAGCAGGATTTCCCAAATGTTCCGATTCTTCCTGTAAATAAAGAGATTAAACGTCACCCACGGGACTGGATTCTTGCCAAGGTGGAAACACCTCTGAAACAGCATTTTATAGCATCGGCTGACATAAAATTCCATTTCTATTAAAACCTTAAAACTAATACACTGTTTTAGGTTTAGCAGTTTTTTAAGACAGGCTGACCCACTCCATGTATTCAACGGTAGGAAACCTCTGCAGTACATTATTGCCCTTAAATCAACAATTAATTCAAAAACAGTCACACGCGCTCACACGCACTTTTGAACAATTTCACAAATAAATTAAAATGTGCAAAGAAAATCGTGATGTCAGGCTCTAAGCTGTTTTGCTGTAATCAGGCTGGATGACATCTGATATTTAATTAAAAGGCCAATATTGGCTTCATATATATTCACCCCTAGTTAATATGGTTTTGTATACATTTCCTCTAGCATCATTAGCATGTTTTTGGACTTATTTAGTTATTACTTACTTAAGTACTTACTTACTTATTAAATGGCAGTTTATAGAGCGTTTGGGTTTATTTAATTGCACCAGATAATTAGAGAGGCATTTCAAAGCTCAATCCAGGTCTGATGACTGTTCAGATAACAGAGGGACACCAACGTTATTCAGGTGTTAAAGCTTCTGTCGTTAATGAGCGGACACTGAGGTAGATGTTATCGATATAACAGATATACAGCATTTTGATCAAAACCCAAACACAATCAGAAACATTCAAAATCATTCAAAGAAAATCAGATGTCAAATGTCTGCGATAAATGCATTTCAATTGTCTTTTTTTTAAATTTTCCACACAAACGTTCTTCTTATTGGGGCAGTTTTTGGCAGGCAGACATTTTCATCAGAGCTGCCCGCTGGAGCTGCTTTGTTTTTACCAAGGCAAAAAAAATGAAACGAAATAATTAAAACACATTAGCAAAAATGGTAAAAATCTACAAAATAATTCACGAGGTTAACCAATTCCCCTCCATATAAAACATATACAGTATGATAGTTTAAAAAATATAGATTTAGCAACTAACTCCACCAGTCGAACAGAATTATTTCAATAAACTTGATATCGATGAGCTGTTGTTGTTGTTGTTGTTGTTGTTGTTGTTCCCATATTTCAGATCATCGTGCTGGGATGAGCCATCAACACAAAAGTCAAACTTGTTTTCTTCTGTTTACATGCTCTACTTTTCCAAGCATGCAATAATATGTTTTGGTTTGAATATGATATGCGATGTACAGACAGGACTTACAAGTTCTTTTTCTCTACAGCAACAGGAGCAATCTCCCAAAAAACATCTACTCATGAATATAGGGAGGACTCCGGTAGCCAGCAGACATGTTGTAAATATATGTAGCACATGATTCAAGTAACGTTTGTCGTACCTCAGAGTCTGTAGCCTTGCTCTGTGCAAAAATCAGTCAGGATGTCCTCTTGTAATGGAAAGGCGTCTCATAGCTCAGTGTTTCCTATGAGTGTCAGTGTCTTTATCCAGAGTTTGTTTTATTTCACCTTCATCGGAGGAAGAAAGAAGAGGAGGAGGTGTGGGGGGAAGCAGGGATGTCGTACTCTTGGTTTGACGAGGCGAAGTGAAGGGAAAGCGAGGTGGAGGAGCGGCTCATCGTTCTTCCCCTGGAAAACAAAAAGAAAACACTGTTATTCCATTACAGAGTATGATAAGGATTCTTTCTTTACATTCATGAAGAAAATCCTGGTCCGTCTTTCTTAAGGCCCCTGGACATTGTGTGACTTTAGACAGTCCCACACAAAGGTTGAGAATCGTGAGACCAACATGCTGAAATCTTTGGGCGTCAAACATATCAGGGGCAAGGAAGCCTTTGAGCACTGAGAGGTCTAGCAGACCCATATAGGATCTGCAGCTCGTTGAAATAATCGTAAATTTGACAGGAAGCCAGCGTGACGTCAGCATGGATTCTTAGTTAGTAAACAGCTGATTGTAAGCGAGCTGCAGCTTCTTACAGAGCATTACAATAATCAAGACGTGAGGAGACAAAACAATACAAGGTCCAGCTGATGTGAAAATAAGAAGGGGTGCAGTATTACAGTGTTTCTTAATTGAAGAACTGAGATGGGAATCGAAAATGACCCCTGAGGCTTCTGTAGAACAACTGAGTCAAACGTGCTGACAACAACAACAACAGCTTCAGTTTTGTTGTAATTTAACTGCACACTAAGTGACAATTATGCAAAGTAGCCACATTTCTACATGTGTTTTTTAGTAAAGATATGATGAAACTTGAAGTCTGCACCTACAATATAGTTATAATGAGCTTTCTTCAAAGAAAACATGTTGAGTTAAGAGATAAACGTGTAAAAGCAAATTCTCAAACCAAAAAGCACTTTTAGTATTTATCTGGATACCCTGAAACTTAGTCAGAGATGCAAGTATATGTGAAAGACTGTCTCATAGAGGTTCAACCCTCTAACATCAATTCCTTTTTATACAATAAAAAATTAACCTTTTTGAGTTACTGAAAAACGTCTGGACCCTTCCAGGCTACACATGTGCACACATAACGAACACACTGTGAACATGTAATCATACTGGACTCACAATCTGAACAATGACATCTATATATTCCTCTGTTTCCTTTCCCAGTCTCTCCATCACCCACCCACACACACACACACACACACACACACACTGCAGGCCTCAGTCACCACAGTCACATGCTGAGGAAGCAGAGCCAAGGACAGGACAAACCAGCAGCCATCACTTCCTGTTTATTCTGCTGTTGTCCTCCTCCAAGACCAAGCTAACAACCCCGACCGACAACATCAAGCAAACTAATGTTAAAGGGTCACTGCGGCCGGGACAACAGGCAGGACTACAGTAATTATAAAGACGTGCAAAATGTCTTTCATACAGACTCTGGGAAATGTCAGCAGGGGGATTTCTGAGAAATCATCCCTTTAAATTAGTAATTCCTGCACTCAATTTAGTAAATTGTTCCCTCAATTTGGTCATTTGTACCCTTGAATTACTTCATTAGTTCAGCAGAATTAATAATTCAGATCTTCCTAATGACTAAATCCTGTTCTCATGTTACTTAATCTGCCTCCTCCCTTCAGATGTGCACTGACATCACAAACTGTGTTAAATGCATGCAGACTTTAATTTGAGGGAATAATTAAGAGAATTTGAGCAAAACAATTTGGATGTTGAGTAGTTAACTCTCTCACATGTGTGACCTGTGTGGCAGTAAAAGCAGACGTGTTACTGAAACATCACAACAATAAAACACACACAATTGCAACTGAAATAAAATATGAGGATAAAAAATTATGTTTATGATAGACAGAAAACACAGTTTACCTGTAACTAACCACCCTGTTACCAGCTGGGGCCCTCTGAGATTAAACCCCCAGGGGCCACAGGAGGTTTGAATGCAGTCAGAAATCTTTATTGACCCCGTTTAATCTCCGGTGTCAGATATGGACCCTGGTGGGAAACGTCTCTCGACAGGACGTGATGAGTTGCAACAGGACAAGTGAGCAGACAGAGATTTGGACCACAGACAGCACCAGAGAAGCCAGCTGTGTTCTGCACGTCGTTTGTAAAATAATCCAGTCAAACTGCTCTCTGCAGTTTGTTGAGCTTCACTTCGCTCCGGCAGATTCAAGGTATTATCAGCTGGCATCTTTAAGCACGGCTGCACAATTTCCATGTAGTGACCGCTAAAAATAGGCCGTTCTCCAGGAAGGGAAAGTCAGCGGATATCAAGTAATAATCAATATCAGAGTCACAGAAACAGAAGATGAGGTTTCATTAACAGATGTCAACTTACTGCACAAGGAGCTGTGGATAATAAAAAGTCTTTTAGTTAGTCAGTTCTGTTTTTCCTGCTGCCACTCGGAGCCTCAAAGAAACTGTATATTTTAATTTTTATTAAAAGTGTTTTGTCACAGTTGGGATTTGTTTTCTTTCTTGTTTCACAGAAGCTGCCTGCATATTAATATTCAGTTCAAAACAGTGTGAACCCACGACTGTACTCTACAACCTCCAAAACTATCAGATTTAATGTGGTTCACACGAGGAATAATCCACAACCAGCTGTGCAGGTATTGGAAAATAATAACTCGACCTTAATCTGACCCTAACCTGAACCTAACCTGACCTTAACCCGACCCCGAGGTGATCCAAACCAAACCCTGATCTGATCCTAACTTGATTTCATCCTGCCAGTGTCGAATCACTGAGAGATGTGTTTAATTTTAATATACAGCCTGCCTCACACAACACTATCATTACAAACACACAGTAATGATACAAAGCCGAATGTTTCCCAGACGTAACAGGACTAAATATGACAGACTGTACAGTGCTCTGCTCTAAATATACACAATATAAATCATAAATATCTGAGAATAAAGTATATATAGCTGTGACTTAAGTGATGAGCCTTTAAAACCGTTTAACCTTCTATTAAAAACAAAAGTAGAAGAAGTCCTATAACAGCCTGCGTCCCAACCTGTGGACAAGGTGAGTAAGGTCAAAAATAAATCATCATTCAGTACTTAAAGTTAAGCAGACGAGAGTCCAAACAATGAATGAAAGTAGTAAATGAGACTGAGCCTCCTGCTGTGAATCTTCAGATGAGTTCAGGTTACAGGAATCAGAATATAAACAGTTTGTATGTGATGTCTGTCAACATTAGAATAAACGTTCCTCCTCCGGCCAGCAGGAGGCGCTGTAGCCTCGGAGCGCTGAAACCAGCAGCCCTGCAGCTATCAGGATGAATTTCCTGATCACAGAAAATTATGCAAACTCCTCAGCCAGTCAGAATTCAGTATCCTCTGTTGCTATGGTAACAGCCACAATACATGATCTGATCATGATGTCACGTGTGCCAAAAACTGGAGATTGTTAAACCTCTGCTCACACTGCATGCACTCTTTATATATATCAGATCTCCTGATCCTGAATCACAGTGTAAACGCTGTGATTCAGCGTGATGTTGTGTGGATGTTGTGAGTCCCGTCACCGTGGCGACCACAGCTCAGCTGCTGCTGTCACTGATAGTTTCGTGTTGTGCCGGTCAAGGTCTCGTGACTGTCGTCCATCAAGTGTAAGTGACACACGCGTCTTTAAATAACGCTGACCTTTGACCTGCTGGAACGTGTCACATGTGGCTGCATGAAGACTGGAAGGTCGTGTTTTTAATAGAAGCTCTGAAGACTAAACTAAGAATAATAAAACACCCAGATTTTAAACACACTTAAATCACAGCTGCACTGTATCAATAACAGATTATTCTCAAATATGTATTGATCCTTCACCACACACAGAACGTGGAAATAAACTCATGACTGCATCAGCTTCATTCACTGTGTTATATTAAGTTCATACAGCAGATGGAGACAGATGTTTGATTTCTGTTGCAGATCAGGTTTGTGCATTAAATATTATGTCACACAAAGACAACCAACTTTATAACTGTATATATATCGTATATATAGAGATATATATATATATATATATATATATATATATATATATATATATATACATATATATACACACATATATATATATATATATATACATATATATATATATATATATATATATATATATATATATAGATATATGGAGAGAGAGAGAGAGAGAGAGAGAGAGAGAGAGAGAGAGAGATAGACACATGTCTTGTTTATTGCAGGACAAGACTGCAGACGTGTGCACAAAGATAAAGATAAAATAATAAACCGGGCTTTAAGGTGAATTTGTGCTGAAAAGATGCCGCGATCTAGATACTCTAATTGGCTGTTGACTGACTAATCATTTCAGTTCTAATCTGCAAGTTTAAAAATCATTGAAGGTATTTA